>PVKS010001253.1:0-87890 GCA_004027875.1 Aplodontia rufa
CCATCCTCCTCCTATTAAACTAGTGACATCCTTTGCCCCAGGGGAGAGCAGGGTTATTACGGTGCTAATGTAAAGAGAAAAAAGTATCAGTTCTCGGCTTTTGGGGATTCTTTTTAAATTTTAGCCTCTGATTTGCGAAACTCAGGCCCTTTTCAATATCAGAGGTAAAGTTCTGAAGGAATCAGGCATTAAGTGCATGTCATAAGCAAGGGAATGAAAAGAGAATATAAGAAGATCCATTGTATCCAACCCAGAAGATAAGATAGAGATGGAAATCTGGCAGTGGGGTGGGGAAGGAGGAGAGTGCAGGTAAGGGTTGGCAGGCACGGGATGAGATGTTACAGCAGAGGGGCCCAGAGCTCTGCCAGCTCCCCACAAAGACACACCCTGAAAGAGCAGAAGGTCTCAGATTAAAGAGGAGCTGGGCTTTGCTGTGCTGGTGAAGCCCACAGAGTCGGGAGAGGATTCCCATGTGCCAGCATGGAGCTGCAGGGCCAAAGCAGCAAAGCCAGTGTGCAGTGTCCAGAAAAGTTGGATGTGAAACCACCGCCCATGTTTCCTTAGAAGCAGCAGAAGGAAGCATGTGGAATTTTCAGTCCCCAGGAAAGGCCTGGAAATGGTTGAGAGATACCCGCCAGACTTAAAACCTCCTGATGGGATCTGGACACAGAAGTAATTGAGTTTGAAGGATTAAGACTAAAGGGCAAAGGGCATCCCATGCCAGCAGAGGGCAGAGAGCAATGAGTGATAAATCCAATGTGTCCCTCATCACTCCTCTATGTTTGTGACCCCGCAACTCTGCCAAATGTTAGAGGGCCCCTGAATGAAAATGGAGAGAGAAAGGATGAGTTTACACCCAAAATGTTCCACTCTAATTTTGTGAGATTAAAATAAAATACGCATATTTTTTCTTTTCTTTCTTTTTGCTATCAAGTGGAGATGGGATTTGATGTACAAATTAAAAGTTCAAAGACATAAATTTCCATTTTTTCACACTTGAGTTTGTGATATGAAAGTTTGACCTATTACACATATTTGAAAGATGTTCAAAAGCTTTGGAGGTAATGTACCTTTGAAGTCAGTAGCTCAGAAGTTAGCCACTCAATACTGTCCCAATGAAAGGTGCAACCACCTTGCAGAGGTGCTGGTCTCACACCTGACACCTGAGGTTTCTCTGGCAGTGGACACCTGAGGTTTCTCTGGCACAGGCTTCAGATCTAGAGCCAGAGAGGCTCATGTTCAAATCTGTCCTTTAATTTTTATAAGATAGTAATTTGAAGCAGCTGAACTTTTAGAACTTCATTCACCACATCTATGAAAATAATACCATCTTTGGAACTGCTTGAGGACTTAAATAAGATTATATATGTACCTATTGAGAGCAATTACTAATTGTTAAATAGGAGTCTAATATGTGGTTGTCATTTTAACCAAATTTGGTATATTATTTTATCCACTAATAGTCTATATTTTGTTTGTAGATTTCCCACTGCATGAAGCGATATTTCTATTAAGTATAGGAATTCACTGATGAGAAAATTAACAGCCAACATAGAGACACATTGTTTCTAATGTGGGTTAGCAGGAGAAATATCAACTGCCATAAATTATAACTGCTTGCACCATTTCTATTTTCACATTTAATTTAACTTGCTCCTAGAGGAAGAATAAGCAATAATAATATTAAAGAACAAACTCACTCTCCAGTTCAGTATTCTTAATAACTAGTGGCATCCGGTTTTGAGACGCGTTCCTAAGAATTCATGCCTGATATGGCAGACATCAAGCTCCACAATTCAAAGAGCTTCTGAAGGAGTCTTAGAGATCATTTAGCTTTACTCCCACATTTTACATAGAAGACTGAAGCCTAGGGCAGAAGCCACTTGATTGGGATTAGATAGTCATTTGTATTAGGCAGTTATGGCTGTGTAACAAATTACCCTAAAACTCAGTGGCTCAAAACCACAATTTTTTTTTTTTTTTGGCTTGCATGTCTTCAAGTGACTTGTGATCAGGCTGAAGTATTTTTATTTATTTATTTATGGTACTGGTAATTGAACCCAGGGACAGTTAACCACTGAGCCACATCTCTAGGCTTTTTTATTTGTTATTTCAAGTCAGGGTCTCACTAAGTTGCTGAGGCTGGCTTTGAACTGGAGATCCTCCTGCCTCAGCCTCCCGAGTCTCTGGGATTACAGGGGAGCAGCACTGTGCCCCACTGGACCAGCTGATTTCTACTGAGTTCCCCTTGGCTAGGCTTCACTGGGCTGGGCTCATAGTTCTGGTTGGGTACAGGTCTGTTCAACCTGTCTCTCACCATTGACTGTCAGAGGCATGTTGTGTTTATAGTGGAGCATTGGAAGGCAGTAGAGAATACAGGAAACTGTGTCACTTCTTGAGACCCCAGTTCACTACCAGAATACTTACTTTCACCCTCATTTCATTGGCAAAAAAAGTTGTAGGGGCTAAATACAAAAAATGCAGTGGATCAGGAAAAGATGCTGCACCCCTGCTAGCAGAAGGTACTACTGAAGGGAAGGCATAGGAGATCACAGTGACTCAGTTCTCCATTAGAGCCCCTCTCCCGATTCCCAGATGAGCCCTCCTCCCTCTCCCTCAGGTTCTAAACAAACCTTTGATCTAGGGAGCTAACTACTTCATTGAAACCCTTTGAGGCTGAACCACCCACGTTCAGCCTTGCCAGTAAGTTACTGACATGACATTTAGAAAGAATACCAAAAAAATCTAGGAACAGTTAAGTAGGCATGGAGGAATTGAAAAATAATAATGGTTCATCAGCCAAGAATATTTCCCCTCCCTCCTACAAAACTGAAACTCTCGGTAAGATTTCCCTTCCGCAAAAGTAGATTTATAGCCTCAGCCCTATCAATTGTTTTTTAATTAAAAATGTATTGAGGTCCCCACGAAAGGAGCACATAAACCAGACACGCCAATGCTTGGCACAGGCAGCCCAGCACGTGTGTATAAATTATATCCAGGGTGACTTGGGTATCTGGTAGATACTGCAGCAATTCTGAGTTACACTTTCTGTGAGTCAGAACTACAGAAATGGACAAGCCTTGAATATTTAAAACGTTGATCAGAGGCCTGCAAAAGGATGACTTCTTCCACCTCATCAGGGCTTCTTCCTTCAGCAGTTTCACATGCTGATTCATTTGTTTCTATTAGTCCCCTAAAATTTGGCATTGACTTGGTCCAAGAAAATATGACCTGGATGCCTTTCTGTGACTTGCACGTAAGTCCAAATTAGGAACCAAAATCTGGTTGTGGTGCCTTCATTGCTTTTGATGACACTGGAGACAGTGAGAACAAAAACTCCCTCTGGGCTTCTATGGATGCACAGGTACATCCCATCTACGTCTATTTCTCCATTCCTCCATCTGTTGATGTCAACATCCACCGGGACCTTGTTATGGAAAACCTCAGTGCTAGGAACTGAAACTGGAGCCTTGGCATTGAGGGTAGTTCGTAGCAAGAAGGGAGAGTGGTGAGCCTAGGCAGACAGCTGAGAGGGAAGTTGTAGAAGTATGCAAGTCTGCCTTCAAAGCCCAGGGAGAAATTATTTTGCCAAAATCCCCTTGTTTTTATTTGCAAACCATGATGAGGAAGTGAGAAATATTTATCTTTTGCCTGTGTCTAGCATAGAATTGATTTTGATGAATCTTGGTACACAAACTTTGCAGGTCATTCTCTAAATGTTAAGGATTGTCAATAGGAAAAGAGGAGTTGCCTTTCTGGCTTCCCCAGAAGAGTGCTATAAGTTGTTGGCTTTAATAAACAGCAAGTTGAAAGGTCGTCTTTAATGTGAGAGAGTAGTAAGTGCTGCATGCTGGAAGCCAGAGCTGTTCAACCCTTAGGCCTTTTCCCTCCCCTCTCTGGCCATCTATTTCCCAGTCTGCAAAATGAGGGGGTTGGAGATGATGAACTCTTAAATTTTCTCCCAATTGGAATAATCTCTGGTTTCAAAATTCTTGATTGCTTATCAATGCAGTATTGTCCCTACGTAATAGTCTCGTGCCATGCTGAAAGAGCACACAATTTGAAGATGGGGCCTTCATATTTCAATCACAGCTTAGGCAGGCATGTGATCTACAGTAAATCACAACATCCTGAATTCCTCTTGGACTCAGAATGCAGAGGAAAAAGCTAAAGATGACACCATCAGATCACTTCCAGGGATCTCAAGAACCAAAGCAAGAAGTCACCACTTCACAACTGTCGTGCTGTGTTAGCGTGCTCGATTCTGTGGCGATGTTTGAGGATAGCATGGTTAACCACTTGAAGCAGGAAAACAGACTCAATGCCTTTTGACACGCAACCTGGCCTTTTGGGGATCTTAAATGTGCCCATCCCCACTTTGTTCCTCAAAAGAGCTTTGGGCATTGAGGGAGAGGCACACATTGGTGTCCTAGTAATAGTATGAGTTATGCTGTCAGTCCTGCCTGTTTTTAGTCTTCACTTCCAACATTATCTAGGAATGTCGATTGGCTAAGTTCATTTATTCACTTTTTCATTCATTCATTTGTCAATCATTTATTGAGGGACTGTAGTACTCCAGACACTGCAAAATAGGCACTGGAGCTACAGTGATAAGAAAAATCAGCTCTGCTTCTGGTGAACTACCGTTGGACAGAGGAAGCAGGTTGGTTATTTTAGAAGGGGCTCAGTATCAAAATTGAATTAGCACAATGTGCTTTGAGTTCATAGAGTGCTTCCCCCCTTTTGCTTAAAAACAAAGCAAAATTGTGCAAGGGGTCCCCCCTTTCTTTTTTACTCTTGACAACATGCACTATCATTGGTCTTTTTGATGATAGTCATTCTAATGAACCTAAGATGATGGCGATGTCTCATTGTGGTTTTAATTTGTGTTTCCCTTATGTTTAGTTGTGTAGGGTATTTTTTCACGTATCTGCTGGGTCATTTGTATCTTCTCCTTTGAGAAGTCTCATATCCCTGGTGCATCTTTTAACTGGATAATTTGTTTTCTAGCTATCGAGTTGCTTGTGGTCCTTATATATTTTGGGTATCACCTCCTTCTGAGAGGTATGTTTTGCAAATATTTTCTATTAACATATGTGTTTTTGCTTTACTCTGCTAATAGTTTCTTTTGATGTTCAGAAGCTTTTTAGTTTCATACAATCTAATTTGCCAATTTTTACCTTTCTTGCCTTTGCTTTTGAAGACTCTCCAAGAAATTGCTGCCCATCCCAATGTCATGTAGTGTTTCCTCTGTATTTTCTTCTCATAGCTTTATAGTTTTGTTCCTTCGTTGAGGGATTTAATCCATTTTGAGATGATTTTTGTACATGGTGTGAGATAAAGGTCCAGTTTTGTTCTTCTTCATGTGACTTCTCAGTTGTCCCAATACCATTTATTGAAGAGCCTGTCTCCTTCCCCATTGTGTGTTCTTGGCAGCTTCATTGAAAATAAGTTGACAGTGACTTTTAGTGGGGAAAAAATATAGTACAGCCATTTTTAAAAAACAGGGATACTTCAAAAATTTAAAAACAGAACTACCATATGATACAACAGTCTCATTTTTGAGTTAATATTCAAGAGTTTAAATACGCATGTCAAAGAAATATATGTGCTTTCAAGCTCATTCCAGCATTATCCACAACACCCAAGATACGGAAATCAACTAAATGTCTCTCAGTGGATGAAGTGTTTAAGACAGACAGACAGACAGACACACACACACACACACACACACACCAGAATATAGTAGAGACTTTAAAAGAAACCAATTCTATTATTTGTGACAAGACATATGGAATTGAAGGACATTATGCTAAGTGAGATAAACCAAGTGTAGAAAGACAAAAGCCAGCTAATTTCGATGTTTTTGTCAGCTTTATATCACTGTGACCAAAACACTCAGCAAGAAAACTTAGAGGGAAAGTTTATTTGAGGTTCAGGGATTCAGAGATGTCAGGCCACAGATGACCAATTCCGTTGCTCTGGGCTTACGGTAAGGTGGCACATCATGACAAAGGGAAGGGCCCAGAGGAGGAAACCTGCAATGCTCATGGTGGGGGCAGGGGCCAGCAAACAGGAGGGACTGGCTTGGGGAAGGGACCACATCAAAGATGCACCCCTCTAGAGCATACCTAGCAATCCACCTTTTCCAGCCACACCCCACCTTCCTACTCTTACCATCCAGTGAGTCAGTTCAAACTAGAGTGGGCTGATGAGGTCAGCTCTCACAGTACAATCCTGTACCTCTGAATATTCCTGCAGAAACCCAGGAACTTTGGGGGACCTCATATCTAAGCCATAATACTCATTTGTGTGTAGGATCTAAAACACTTTAACTCTGAGAAACATAGAAAAGAAAGGTTGGGGGGCTTGAGTGGTGGCTCAGTGGTTATAGCGCTTGCCTGGCATGCGCAAGGACGCGGGTTCAAACCCCAGTGCCACATACACAATGAAATCTCAAAGCAATGAAAGCCACATGAAAAACTAAATAAAATTGACTCTCTCTCTCTCCCCACCCACTGTCACTCTCACTTTAAAAATAAAAATAAAAAAAGAAAGGTGGGTACTAAAAGCTTATGTGTAGAGGAAGGATGTGGAAAGCGAATATATTGATCAAAGGGTAAAATGTTCCACACAAACACGAGGGATATGCTTTAGTGAGCTATTGCATTGCATGGTAAGTACAGTTAATAACAATGTGTTACATATTTCAAAGTTTCCCAAGTATATTTTTAATGTTTTCACCACAAAAAAATTGATCAATTGGTGACGTGATGAATGTGTTAGCTTAATTTGAATCTTTCCATAATGCATACATAGATCAAATCATCGCACTGTACCCCACCAGTACACAGAATTATGATTCACCAGTGAAAAAATTAATTATTATGAACAAAACAAAAAAATAGCACAACAAAACCCCCATGGACTCCTCCATTATTATGTTATAAAGTCATTCAGGAAATTCGTGTATGGAATGCTTATTATGCCTACTGTTGCATTCATTATTACGACCCTTCACAATTTTTAAATCATTGTCCCATTTTATGCACACAGTAACTGAGGTTAGTGTGATCATACAGTTTACACTGCCCATACAGGATTCAGAATCAATTGTCTATGGCTCTGATGCCCATAAATGTTCTTTATTCAAACCTATCTTCCACCGACGGGCCCTACTCTTTGTTACCCAGCACACATGACAACAAAGGGTGGTTATTCCCTGAAATGATATGACTAGACCTTGAGAAACGCCCATTTTCTTTTGGGTTGCCTTCTTGTCCTAAGAGTTCGTCTAGATCAGAGATGAGGGAGGTCTTTAGGGAAGGAGAGTGAGGGAATTGTCTACAATTTAATTTTGATGGCTGGCTTGCCCAATCCAGGAGGCCTCTGTTCATATTTTCCAGTCATGTCCAGTTGACAAGACCTGCTTCTCCAGGTCACCACATCCAGTGCACTCCGATTACTCCAGCTACTGTGTTTTATTCCTTTTCTGATGCACAATCTCCAAAGAAATGAAAGAGTCTGTAGAGAACTCCAAGTAGAAAACATAACTCAGAAATGGTAATGTAACAGAGCCCACCACGGCTGCTGACTAGTTGCATTCGTAATGATTTTCTCCAAATAATGCAAACACTATTTTTTCCTGAGAAAATGAAATATGAGAGTGCCACATCCACAGATGATGGGGGAGAACTCATAAAAGATTTTAATCTTTCCTTGTCAGGCTTCAAAAATGCAAACGGCCTCGTCCTCATTTTCTTTATGCCCTGGACTTCTAATTGAGGAAGCTGGCATCAATTATGCATGTGGGCACTGCTGGGGAGGGAGCCAGAATAAATATTTGGGGGCTATCGTTAGCCAGAACATCACTTCATCTTTGTGTCACCATAATTTCCCATATCGTAGTGCTTCAGATTAGAACATATGGCAATAAGGTAGGTAATGAGAACAACAATTTTCTGAAACAACATTATAACTTTTCCCTCTTTATGATCACATTTAGTTACAGTACATGCTGCCATTTAGGTGTAGAGCTTTATGAAAGCAAATCTCAGAGAGAAAGAAATTGAGCAGCAGAGACCTGGGAAATCCGAATGCCTGGGACCAAAGCAGATCCTGCAAATGGAATTGTGGGTATGTGGACTAGCTAGCTTTGGCCACAATAACAATCCTAATTTTGAAGGGTCTGACTACAGCAAGATTTCTTGGACATATCTTGTTTCATGGGGGTCTGTGAATCACCCAATTACCTGCTTCACTTATCTTCTCTTTCAGGAGCCAGGATAAGGAGTAGCCACTGTCTGTGATGCATCTTGTCACGGAGGAATTGTCTGACAGGCATCACTCAAGTGTAGTACTGAACTTCTTCCTGGGAGTGCTTATTTACTATCTACTCCTAATCTACTATCCAAAGAAAGTCACTGACTGAGCCTGCTGTTAAAGCAGGGAAGCTTAACAAAGATAGTGAAGTATGTAGGGTACTTATGGTGAGAATCTGAAAGTGTAAACAATATAATCAACCATCTGGTGATCTCCTAGCCCAACCCCATCATCACTGGGCAAACAGTGTCTGTACAATTCAGTAAATCAGCATGTGAGCAAAGGTGGTCTCCACCCATGGTGCTAGGGTGGATCTAGAGTCCATGTGAATAAAAACTCAGCAAGCACCTCCAAAATGCCAGTCCAAATGTCAGGCACTACGCAATGCATTCTGGGGAAATAATGCTAAATAGGATGGCCCTTTCCATTTAGGAGCTTTCAATTTTGAAGCTGGGAATAGTGGAGCCAAGAGCAATGTCAGAGTGAAAAAGCAGAGAAGCAAGAAAAGGGGGAGGAAGAAAGCTTCCCCGAGCTGTTAGGCACTCAACATCTCATTTAATCCGCACAACACTTGCAAGCAGTAATAATGCAAATGAGCAAAACTCACTCTCAGACAAGTTTAATGATCTGTCCACATGAAAGCTAGAAGAGGTGAAGCTGGAAGCCAAATAAAATACTAATAGGAATGAAATGGTAGAACAATTCATTCTGCCGGGGAGGAGATGAGGAAAGAAACCATTCTGTGAAGGTGGCATTTCGGATAGGCCTCAACAAGGAAGCAACATCGCCGTCAGCAGAAGAGGAAAAACAGGCAGCACATAGCCCCAGGGAGCAGCAGGGTTAAAGCCCAGAGTGTCTGGGGACTGCATGGGACCGGGTACAACGGCATACTAGGGCAGAATCAAGAGCCAGTGAGCAGTGTGTATAGTGCACACCATGTTGACGCTTCTGGTCTTTATTGTGGAACCAGTAAAGGTATCTGATGAAAGACTGATAAGACCTCAACCTGTGTCTTTCAATGAGAAATTTCTCCAGGCCACACCCACTCCAGCATCAAGCTGCCTGCCCCACCACTGCCCCCAAGACACCACACATTCCCCTAAACCTGTGCACCTCTCCGTGAAATTTTTGCGCTTTCAAGCCTTCAAAGAGTTGGAAAGGACTTACAGTGTGTGTACATTTCTGAATTCAAGATTATATTTGATATGATTTTAATCAGACACCTGCTTGATAAATTATTTATCCATTGATAAATAAGTGGGTTTCTTGTAAACCCCAATCCCTGATTTCTTCAAGTTGCCTGGACTGGAACTTCACTTTCCATATCCAGATAATCTTCCAAGGAGCAGGGTCCATTATGGAAATAAAGCACCATCCACTTCCCGAACCTCACCTTGCAACTCACCCTCACACATACACACGTGCGCACACACACACACACACACTCATTACATGGACACAACTCAGAGAAAAGCTAGAAAGATTATCCATGTGAAAAGAAGCAGAATCCTAGAATTTCCTTGTTCTCCTTCAGCCAGCCACCCTCTTGCCAAGCGCTGAGGAGTCCTGTATCACCAACATCCAAACCAGAGGTAGGCGAGTCCCTTTCCATTATTCCCTTTAACAGAAAAACGAGTCTAGCATTCAAAAGATAATTTCACTTACAATTTCAGGAAGAAAAAGACAAAGGAATGGGAAGAAAGCATAGTCACATTTCTGAATCTCACAGCTCCATGGAATTTCCATTAGTTTTCCCTAGTCTAAGAAAATCAAGACTCTTGCTGATTGAATCTACTTGTTAGATCCCTCCTCTCTGAATGTCTTGCTCTAGGATGATAGAGATTACCAGTCTTCACCCCACAGCGTGGTCTACCTCAGTATCTCACCTCTACCAGGTGGTGTCAAAAAATACCGTTCACTTTGGTACATATATACAATGGAATACTACTCGACCATTAGAGAAAATGATATTATGGCTTTTGAAGCCAAATGGATGAAGATGGAAAAAATTATGCTAACTGAAGTGTCCCAATCTCAGAGACTCAAGGGCCAAATATTTTCTCTCATTTATGGAAGCTAGAATACAATCGGAAACAGTACGTTAGATGGCTAAGCTAATAATAACCTCAAACAGGAGGAACCTTGCCTAGGATACCTTGAGACTTAGGGAGGGGGGCGGGGGGGGAGGGATTAGGAAGAATATCTAGGAGACTGGAGGGAGGGAGTATGGGGGATCAACTCAGAAGGAGATCTCTGACCTCCATGAGAAGTTCATTGAACACAGGGGTTCTTTCAGGGGAAACATAGAACCATGGGGAACCCAAGGGGGGAAACCATGGTATGGCTAACTATGTGAATATACGTTTGTTCTTGATGGTTTGATAATGATTCCCCCTCAATTGTAATTCCATATTCAACTAATAAAAAAAAATACAGTTCAGACTTCTAGACCAGCTAGAATCTTCTCACCAAGTTCCAGTGTTCAGGCAGAGGAAAAGTTTATATTTCTCTATTAATTTGCAAAGAACAATTGCTAATATTCATTGAGCTTCAAAGAATGAGAATGACCAATGATTCTCAAACTTGAACTTACCTGGAGGACTTAACACCAGGACCCCACCTCCTGGACCTGCTTCAGATGGTCTTGGATCAGACTCAGGATTGACATTTCTACCAAGGCTCCGGGTGTTGCTGAGGGACTGGTCTCCACATTTTGAGAACACTTGGACCTAGACCACCAGCCCCACCTTCACCTGGTATATGAGGGGGCAAAGGTGGGGAGATTCATTTCTTTTTAGGCCTGATTCTAAAATCTGACTCTTATCCTAGTTAACTGAGTGATCTTGGGCAAACTGCTTAACCCCCACTGGGACTGTTTTCTAATTTTTGAAATTATAACAATAAAAACATCTTTTAAGTGCTGTATAAAGAACAAAGGAGATAACAAATATTGTCCTTAGCACAGGATCTGACACATGGCAACCATCTCTAACTCCCAGTGGTCTACTACTGGACTTTCCTCCCAGGTGAGCATCTTCCCACATGATCAAATAGGAAAGTGATTCTGCTCTAGCACCACCATCAGGACAGGCAATGGAACAGTGCACTGACCATGGCACATTAACAGAGATGTCGTACATGTTATGTCAGCCTGCTAGGTTTGCATATGCACCTTCCAGTCACCATTTTCTTGCTCAGCCCAAGAGATGATATTTCCACGTAGAAGTTTCAAAATACAGAGTCATAAATCATTCTAATGGATGGCTAAATTCTACAGCAGTCACTATTGAATATGCACAATTATGTACAGAATGCCAACAGAGCATGATCTTATTTTAGAGAGCAGGGATTGGGGATTATTTGATACTGAGTAAATCCTGCCTGGGCTGTACACAAAGAGAACACAAGCTGCCAGGGAAAACTATTCAAAGCCCTGAAATAAATATCAGTGACTTCTGGACACAAGAATGGTAGGGAAGCTGAATGTTTTCAGGCTTACTTTGGAGAAGGAAAAGACTAAGGAAGATGTATAGGCTTAAACTTCAAGCATATATAGAAAAATGTGTAAGATAACCAATAGTTGTGGGTGGGGCAGGGGTAAAAGCTTTATTTCTTATTTTTTCATTTAGAATGGAGTTTCTGAAAATGATAATGCCTAGTATAACATCCAGAAAGGCTAACATGAAAATACACTGAAGATGCTTGCTGTGGTTTGAATGTGAAGTGTCCCCCAGAAGTTCAGATATGATGGGGGGCTGAATGAAATTATTGGGTTTAGAAAGCCAGTAGATGTGTCTGGAAGAGGTGGATCATTGGGAACATACCTTTGGGGAATGTATTCTGTATGTGGCACAGAGTTTGGCTCTCTCTGCTCTACCTTCTGGTGTGACATCTTGAGCTATCTGCATACATGAACTATACCTGCCATGATGTATGTCTCACCTCCAGCCCCAAGGAACGGAGTGGGTGTCACTTGAATTAAGACCTCCAAGTCGTAAGCCCCTATATAAACCTTGTTCTCCTAAAATTGTTTTTGTCAGATCCTTGACCCATAGCAACAGAAAAGCTGACTAAAACAATTCTCACTAAAAATTCTGGATATACCAGAATGTACCAACGAAGGATAACTATGTGTGACTATGATCCTGAAAGCATTTGTTACAGTTTGAGTGCGAGAAGTCCCCCAAAATCTCATGTGTGACAATGCAGTAAGGAAGAGGTGACATGATTGGGTTAATCCTCTGATAAGAATTGACTGGCAACTGAAGGCAGGTAGGGTGTGGCTGGAGAAGGTGAGTCATTAGGGGGTGTATTTTGGGGTATATATTTTGTATCTGGCATGGAGTTTCTCTTTGCTTCCTAGAGCCATGCCTTGAGCTGCTTTCCTCCACCACACTCTTCCACTATGGTGTTCAGCCTCACCTTGAGCCCCAAGGAATGGAGCTGGCCTTCATGGACTAAGACCTCTGAAACCATGAGGCCCTAAATAAACTTTTCCTCCTAAAATTGTTCTTGTGAGGTCCTTGGGTCACAGCAACAAATTATCTGACTAAAGCAGCATTTTTAAAAAAATACTAATTGATTAATTGTCATCTCTTTTCCCCCACTAGATTGTAAGTTCATCAAAGGCAGGGACCAGAATTGTCTTTTTAATATTCTCTTCCCACTACAGTGCCTGGCACTTAATAGAGGTGTGATAAATATTTGTTAGAGGTAGAAAGGAAAGAAGGGGTTGGAGATCAGTAAGAAATTAAAGATTTGGGTGGGAAAGGTCTCTACAATGGAGAACAAAAAAGGAAGAATTAGGAAACACAGGGGATTAAGAATAGCAAATGTAATAGAAAATCTCCTTTGTAGGCATACAATAGCATCTTCTTTTTTATTAGTTCAGCATAGTCTTACATATTGGAGTGAATTATTGTTACATATTCATGCATAAGTGGATATGGATAGAGTGAGATAGTAAGTTAAGGCTGATCCTGGACCAGGATCTACCCCCACTTCATCCATTCCCCAAACTCATGTCTCCTTTGTAATCTCAACATGCTATAGTTTGAAATGAGCATATACATATGTAATAATTGTTGGCATTTCTGAGTTTTTCTGCCTGCCTATGTATAGCTAGGCTTCTAATGGGAGTTGAGTATTCCCCCTTATATTGATAAACCCCTTTGTCCCTTCCTCCCCTACCTGCCTCCCTTCCTTTTGCCCCCACCTTCATAGGTATGATTCCCACAGCTTACATGAAGTTTCAACTATGGTGAGTTTATTACTTAAATTTAGCTGACTATCATCCTGCCTTAGGTTTTATACTAGCTTCCACATATGAGAGAAAACATTTGACCCTTAAATCTCTGAGTTTGGGTTATTTTACTCAGCATAATTTTTTCCATTTCCATCCATTTGGCTGCAAAAATATGAGATCACTCTTTCTAATAGCAGAGTAGAACTCCATTGTAAGTATATACCACAAATTTTTTAATCCATTCATCCAGCGAGGGGCATCTGGGTTGGTTCCATAGTTCCATAGTTTAGCTATTGTAAATTGAGCTGCTACAAACATTGATGTAGCTGTGTCTCTGTAGTATGCTGATTCTAGCTCTTAGGAAAGTATCCAATAGTGAGATAGTTGGGTCATAAAGTAGTTCCATCCCTAGATTTTGGGGAGTCTCCACATTGATTTCCAGAGTGACTGTACAAGTTTGCAGTCCCACCATCAGCATGTTAATGTTACTTTTTCCCCACAACCCCTTTAACATCTGTTATTATTCACATTTTTCATTTTTACCACTCTGATAGAAATGAGGTGTAATCTCAGTGAAGTTATGATTTGCATTTCTCTGATTGCTAGTGATGTACAACATTTTCTCATAGATTTATTGGTGTTCTGGACTTTTTCTGTTGGGAAATTTCTATTCAGTTCTCTATCCCATTGATTGATTGGATTATTTGTGTTTTTGATGTTTAGTTTTTTGAGTTATTTTTATGTTCTGGATATTAGTCCCCTGTCAGAAGCATAGCATGCAATGATTTTCTCCCATTCTGTAGGTTCTCTCTTGATTCACTTGACAAAATCTTTAGCTGATCAGAAGCTTTTCAGTTTAATAGCATCCCACTTATTTATTCTTGGCTTTAATTCTTGAGCCCTGAGAGTCTTGTTGAGGAGGGAAGTGCTTACAGCAATGTCGTCAGTGTTGATCCTATTTTTTCTTCTTGCAATTGTATAGTTGCTAATTTGATTTCTAATTCTTTTATCTATGTTGATTTGGTTTTTGCACAGGGTGAGAGATAGGGATATAGTTTCAGGTATCTGCTTATGGCCATCCAGTTAGTCTAGCACCATTTATTGAGCAAGCTGTCTTTCCTTCACATTGTATTTTTGCCCCTTTTGTCAAATATCAGATGGTTAAAGACTTGTGGATTTATCTCAATATCTTCTGTTCTCTTCTATTGGTCTTCATGTCTGTTTTGATACCAATACCATGCTGTTTTTGTTACTATTGCCCTACAATTTCAGGTCAGGTATTGTGATACCTCCTGCTTCCTCTTTCTTGCTTAGTAATGTTTTGGCTATTCTGGGTTTCCTTTTATTCCAAATGAATTTGGGAATTGCTTTTTCTATATCCATGAAGAATGTCATTGGTGTCTTGATGGAAATTGTATTGAATCTATTTAGGACTTTTGGCAGAATGGCCATTTTAATTATTTTGATTCTACATAACCAAGAATATGGAATATTTTTTCATCTTCTCAGATCTTCTTCAATTTCATTTTTTAATGTTTTATAATTCTCATTATAAAGATCCTTAATATCTTTTGTTAGATGCAGAAAAGGCCTTTGATAAAATTAAGCACCCATTTATGCTCAAAAATCTGGAGAAGATAGGTATCAAAGGAAGATACTTTAATTTTATAAGAGCCATTTATGACAAAGTCATAGCCAACACTACACTTAATGGTGAAAAACCAAAACCATTCCCACTAAATTCAGGCACAAGACAAGGCTATCCTCTTTCACCACTCTTACTCAATATAGTCCTCAAAACCTTAGCCATAGCTATCAGACAAGAGAAGGAAATCAAAGGAATTCTAATAGAAAAAGAGGAAGACAAGTTATCTCTATTTGCTGATGACATGATCCTATAGATAGCAGACCCAAAAAGCTCTATCAGAAGACTGCTAGAGTTTATAAATGAATTTAGCAATGTGGCTGGTGACAAAATCAACACTCATAAATCAATAGCTTTCCTATATTCCAGGAGTCATTCTGCCAATAAAACAAATCCAGAAATCTGTCCCATTCACAAAAATCTCAAAAAGAACAAAATACTTGGGCATTAATCTAACCTAGCATCTCCTTTTTGATTAAGTCAAAATTACTGTTTGCCTTCAGTCTTCACCTCCTCTCCCCACCCAAAACTGAAAAGTCTCATGTTGGGGCTTTGAATTCTCTTGTCACTGGCATTGGGCTCACTCTGTGATTTTCCATTGTCTGGACTACTCTAAGCTCCTTCTAGGGCACCATTAGCCCATGTAGATCCACTGTAAAGTTAGAAAAAGGTGCCTGTTCCTCCAGGTAGATGTAGTCACAAGCTAGGAGGCTTTGCATATGAGTGGACCATGGGCTGGATTTTATTCGCATCCTGTTTCCCCTCAGCCAAGTGAGTTGTGAAAGTTCCATAAAGGCAAGGACCAGATCTGTAGTGTACAATCCATACAATGATGCCTGGTGATCTAGGGCTCCCTTGAACTTCAGCTACACTGTCTCTGAGTATGCATTTTCAGAGTGTAGCCACTGCAGTGTAAAATAGGGCTACTGTCTTTGTGGATGTTAGTCGCTAACTCAGGAAGGAGATGTAACACAAATGGTGGAGTTATAAGACCAGAAGACTTCTGGAGCTTATAAATGACTTCAGCAAAGTGGCTGGTTATAAGATTAACACCAATAAATCATTAGCTTCCCTATACTCCAGCAATAAGGACACTGAAGAAGAAATTAGGAAATCTGTCCCTTTCATCATGTCCTCCAAAAAAATAAAATACTTGGGCATAAATCTCACAAAGAATGTCAAGGACCTATACAACAAAAATTATCAAACTTTAAAAAAAGAAATTATAGAAGATTTGAGTAGATGGAAAAACATTCCATGTTCATGGTTAGGCAGAATCAATATCATCAAAATGGCCATTTTACCCAAAGCCCTATACAGATTTAATGCAATCCCTATTAAGATACCATTGTCATTCTTCAAGGATATAGAAAAAGCAATACTCAAATTTGTATGGTATAGCACAAGACCCAGAATAGCCAAAACATTACTCAGCAAGAAGCAGGAGGCAGGAGGCATCTCAATTCCTGACCTGAAACTATACTACAAGGCTATAGTAACAAAAACAGCATGGTATTGATACCAAAACAGAATGGAAGACCAATGGAATAGAATAGAGGATTCTGAGATGAACCCTCATACCTTTAACTATCTGATTTGATGAAGGGGGCAAAAGCATAGTGTGGAAGAATGATAGCCTATTCAACAAATGATGTTGGACAAATTGGACAGCCATATGTAGACAACTGAAATTGAATCCTTACCTTTCACCCTGCACAAAAATTAAATCAAAATGGTTCAAGGATCTTGATATTAAACCAGCAACTCTACAATTGCTTGAAAAAGAAATAAGATTGACATGACATGACATATGGGTCGGCACAGCCTTCCTTAACAGGATTCCCATGGTGCAAGCAGTAAAATCAAGAATAAATGCATAGGATGCAATTAAACTGAAAAGCTTTTGCACAGCTAAAGATTTAGTCAAGAATCTCAAGAGAGAACCTACAGAATGGGAGAAATTCTTTACCTGCTACACCTTGGACAGAAGGCTAATATCCAGAATATACAAAGAACTGAAAAAACTAAACACCAAAAGCACAAATAACACAATTAATAAATGGGCTATGGAACTAAAATGAAGCTTCTCGATGGAGGAAGTCCAAAAAGCCCATAAACATATGAGAAAATGCCCTGCATCACTAGCAATAAGAGAAATGCAAATCAAAACTTCGCTGAGATTCCACCTCACTCCGATCAGAGTGGCAAAAATGAAGAATACAAACAATGACAGGTGCTGGAGGGGCTGTGGGAAAAGAGGAACACTGTTACATTGCTGGTGGGATTGCAAACTGGTTCAGCCACTCTGGAAAGCAGTGTGGAGACTCCTCAAAAAATTAGGGCTGGAACTGCCTTTTGACCCAGCTATCCCACCCCTGTGTATCTTCCCAAAAGAGGCTTACTATAGAGATACAGCTTCATCAACGTTTAGAGCAGCTCAATTTACTATAGCTAAATTATGGAACCAACCCAGATGCCCTTCACTTGATGAGTGGACCCAAAAACTTTAATATATATATACAATGGAATACTACTCAGCTGTTAGAGAAAATGACATTATGACATTTGCAGCCGATTGGATGGAGATGGAAAAAATTTTGCTAAGTGAAGTATCCCAAACTCAGAGACTCAAGGGCCAAATGTTTTCTCTCATTTGTGGAAGCTAGAATACAAGTGGAAACAGTACGATAGATGGCTAACCCAGAAACTACCTCACAATGTATGAATTTTTACACGATCATGAGGAACTTTGCCTAGGTTCCTGAGGGAGGTAGGGAGGTGGGCAGTGAAGGTGGAAGGGAATAGGAAGGACATCAAGGAGACCAGAAGGAAGTTGTATGGGGGAATCTAATCCGAGGGGAATCTCCAACTTCCAGGAGAAGTCCAATTAACTTGGGGCTTAAGTGGAGTGAAACATGGAACCATGGGGAACCCAAAGTGGGGAAACCATGGTCTGGCACCAGTATTGGCTTGTTCTGTCATTACACTGTTGTTCTTGATTGTTTGACAATGAACCCCTCCTAATTGTAAGATCATGTTTATGGAATAAAAATTAAAAAAAATATATCAAGAACTGAAAAAAAAAAAAAAAAAAGAAATGGTGGAGTTACCAAGCCTGGAGACATGCGTGATTTGAACACAGTGCCTGTCAGGGACTCACTATGCTACCTTGTGTAAGCAATTTTATCTCTCAAAGTCTGTTTTCTCATTTTGAAAATGGGGACAATAACCTTACCTGTCTTGGAGGGCTGCTGCGAGTGTAAAAGGAGAGATAGGCATGCGTGTCACGCATTTTAGCTATTACTATTCTATAGTCAATCAGTGATATGATCACGAAAGAACCCTTTTGTACCAGGATATTCAGGAAAAAAGTATGAACAGAGCAGTGTAACTGCAGTAAGAAGGGCAACATGCATTTCTTCAGGGAAGAAGAAGGAGGAAAGTTACTAAAACAGGTCAATATAGGGGACTGAGGGGGGCTGAGGAATGCGGCAAAGTAGAGCACAAATACCCCTTTTATCTAAGAGCACTCAGCTTCAAACATGTAAAAATAAATCATGTAGGACTGCAAGATGAATCACACCCCTGCAGGATGGATAAAAGTACTCAAAACGGTGGATAAGAAAATTCCTAGTCTTAGAAATCTTGCCCTTCCTAATCAGCTACTGTCACTCTTCTTTCTCTAGAGGTGTCTGGGACAGATCCCGGGCCCTTGACATTCCTTAGAAGTGTCTTCCCTGACAGTAGCACAGGCCTGATCTGCAGAAAGAAAAGCCTCACTACTTTCAGACTCTTCACAGTGCCCTGTGCCCAACCCTTAGAATATACCAGCCCCCTCCTCCCCTTTCACCCCACCCCCATCTGGGATGAATTGACTGCAGAGACTTCTTGCTCACAGTACATTGTTTGAAAGTTTGTGTCATAAACATATCGATTCTGCCTCATGCTCCCAAACAGAATCTCGATGTTGAAGCACTCCTTTAATCAAAAGTAAATTATGTACAGGGCACAGAGGTCAGCTCAGCCAGCCTCACAAAAAAGGCAATCCATCATTTATTCGTAAATGTCAGTGAAATCTGGTGATCAATATGTGCGCCAATGTGGATTATGTTTATTATTTTTCTGTAAATATCAATGCCAGGAAAGAGTAGGAGGGAGCAAGCAGGTACCATGGGAAATCAAAACGTAACCTTGGATACATGGCTGAATGGTGGAATTTTTCCAGGTGGCTTTGATCTGTGTTTTTGGAATTCTTTTGCAGGAGAGAGCTTGGCCCTCCCTGGTCACAAGGCAAACAGAAAAGAGAGAACAATTCTTACAGCAATCAAGGTGGTTGAGAAAATTCCATGTTTACTTGTAAGATGGAAATGAACTTTCCTAGTATATTCTGATGAGTGAGTTTCAGCAAAGAAATTAAAATGATTCCAGAGATCTAATTGCACCACTGGATCACTAGAGCCAGCAGGGAAAGGACTATATAGTACTATCCCTTCCCTCCCTTAGCTCTCCAGATTATCACAGCCACGTATGTGATGTTAGAGTCCAGGCAGTCAGGAAGCAGCAAGCAGCTGTTTGAGAAAAAGGATATTGTTTCAGACTTTCTGTTATGTTCTTTCACCAATTCTAGAGCCAGAAGACAGCTTTGGAGGTTTGAGTCAGTGAGAACCATAATCAAGGTTGTACTTAAGACAAATAAATAATAAATATTTTGATAAGCAGTATTGGAAGCATCAAATATTGAAGACAGAGAGACTAATTGTTAGACCTAGGATGGATAGGTAGACTTCTCTTTAGTGATAGAAGATCATAAGCTTTGGAATCAAACATCCCGGGCTTTAAATAAAATCCTTGCTCTGTAATTACCAGATGCACAAATTTGAGCAATGTATTATACTTTTCTGGACCTCAGTGTTTTGCTTTATAAAATGGTGTTAGTAAGAGCAGCTGCACCAGTTAGGATAGGCTAGATTATGCTGCAATAACAAATGACCCCCTGAATCTCTGTAGCTTTTTCCCTCTTGTGCTTCTTGCCCATCCTAGGCCAAAGGGTTGGAGTTCTCTGTGAATTATGTGTCACTCCTCCCAAACAGGCCATGTTTAATTGAATGGGTTCAGGAAATGTGATCCTACACTGTGTTCAGGAGGAGGAGAGTTGGATATATTCATCACCCAGCACTAATAGGGCTTGAGCGCAGATTAAGAGGTGCATGCTGGTGTGGAGCATGCTATCTGGGACATGACGGGAAGACATTTAACAGTGACTGCTGACACTGAGTGAGTCCTTTGATACCAGATTTGGGCTGAGAGACAAGGTAGTGTGACTATAGATATGAAGAATGATTAATAGTAGATTTTTAAGAGAAACCGCAAATGTAAAGAGGTTGGAAGCTCTGAGACCTTCCTGGAGGTGGTGCTAATTTTGGCCCAGGGAGGTGGCCATGAGGACAGTGGATGCCTGTTGACACACTTGGGGTCTTGCAGTCCTGATGGATGGAAGTGAAAACCCCTGGGAAGGGATGAGTGATAATAGTAACCACCTATATTTTTTTTTAAAGAGAGGACAGTGAGAGAAGGAGAGAGAGAGAATCAATTTTTATTGAGTTTTTCATATGGCTTTCGTTGCTCAGACACTTAGATGTGTACGTGGGTGCTGGGGTTCAAACCCGTGTACTCGCACATGCTGGGCAAGCGCTGTTACCGCTGAGCCGCCACTCCAGCCCACAACCACCTATTTTTATGGAGAAAAAAAAAAAAGAATAAGCCGTGGCAAATCATAAGGGGAACATCTACTTTACTTAAGGACATCTGTGCTGTTTTCTCTTCCTAAAGTCTCTTCCTTCCCTTTACATCTCCATTGGGAGCCTTACAGCAGTGCCCTTCTGGATTAACTCATATGGGATCCAAGGTCTAGGCCCATTACTCAACTCTCTCTGTGGCCTTGGTGAAGTGCACTGTGCTTGCTTCCTAGGCTTCAGTGGACTCCTTTGTAGAACAGAAGAGTTAAAACCCATCACCTCTAAGGTCTTTTTCAAAATCAAATTTACAATTTCCTGAAGAGTGTTGTCCATAAGCACATGATTAGTCTCCTTGTGTGAAAGCTATCTCTAATGAAAGATAGTCTAAGAATATTTGATTTAATTTGCATATGTTTATCTTCATGGGGTCTATTTTCTCCATCCTATGATGGACTGAAAACAAAAGGGAAAAAGGAAGAATCCAATCAGGGTATATGTGGTTTATGGGACTTCTTTAAATATATTTTAAATCATTAAGAAAGAGAAATTCAACTCATTTTGCCTTTCTTTTTTTTTTTTTTTTTTTCCATTTTCACTCTTGGGAAGATCCCTGCAGTAGGATCCTCTCAACTTTGGTTGGCAGGACTAAGAGTGAGACTTGAATTTGTCTGGAATCCCTGGTGTGCTGGTAGCACCGAAACCCCACACTACAGTCAGGAATGTTTGTCTTGTTCTCTGCGGGATCCCTAGCACTGAGAATAGTGGATAACATAAACATGTATTCCGCAACTACTTGTAGAACAAATTCAGGCACTGTGAAGAGAAATCTAATCACAGGCGGGTCCTCCATTCAGCTTCCCTTCCAATCCCCCTTTTGTAGGCCCAAGTTCCTTCTCTTATATCTATCTGTCTCCATGTTTCTTTCTCCATCTTCAACTGACATAGACAAAGCAGCTAATCTTTGCTTAATCCCAGTACAAGCCCTCAGTGAGTCGTGTTAATCTGCTTTTCGCCACCTAGTGTCCAGCCTTTCAAATTAACTTGTGCTAGGTGTTCCCTTCCAGAGACATGGAAGGTTTGACTTCTTCGCTCTGTGGATTTGGGAAGCCTGGGAAAAATGTTTTTGCCTGCCCTCTTCTCTTGAGAAAAAAAAATTCATGGTCACAAAAGAACAATAGAATTTTTAAAATAAGAACAATACATATTCTAGCCTCATTTGAGTTATCAAAAGATGTGACCAGATGTTTTCAGAGATTATTTAGCTTCCTATTTAAGGTAAATTTCAGAACAAGGCTGGCTGGCATGGATTTCAGTACTGCCCAGGTGAGTTCTGAGAATTTGGCAAGTACTCTGTTTCTTGGGTTTCACTTTTCTCTTCTCTAACATGGATGAAAATACTAGTGACAACTATTCAGGTGATCCATAAAACAAACACCATGGTAACCATTCGTTCACTTATTTTCTTAAAAAAAATATATTTATATATATGTACACAGTACCATCCATGTCCCAAACATTATTCTAGACTCTTGGATACCACAATTAACAAAGCATATGTCCTTATTTCATTTGTCTCTTATTGTTGTTAGTGTTATGCGAAACATGAACATTTCAGGACTTTTATCTAAATTAATTCTTTTTTCTCTAATTGATGTCAGAGGATTGACAGTTGTATTTATTAAGTACCCACAGAGCACAGAGTCCTGAGTTGATGTCTTAGAAAAGGAGAGAAGGAAGGGACACAGCCTGAAAACTCAACCTTTGCCTTCAAAGGCTTTCAGGACATGTGCAAAAAGTCCAATCAGAACTAAAGGACTCTTGAAGTTATGCATAAATTAAACACACCACTCTCTTTTGTGCCTATTCTCAACACCTCTCAGTGAAAATAAGAACATAAATGGATTTTCATCATTATCTATTGTGATCTGTCCAGAAAATCCACTGAACCAACCTGAGCGGTCTAGGAAGATGAAACTGGTCAGATTGGAAGAGAACACAGTTGAATAACTGAATGGATGTGTACTTCTTAGATTGACAAGGACCCTTGCCAAGTGCCCTGACAAGGCAATAACAGATGAATGTCAATGTTATGAATCTGACAACCCATTTAACTGTGTGACTACACAGAAGTTTAGTCTCTGAAATGGATTCCAATGATCCCCTTACTCAAATCCCCTTTTATTAAAGAGAGGGGAATAAAAGCATGGGTGGAGTGAGGAGTGTACCTAAGATCATACAGCTGATGTGGGAACTGGCTGGGCTCGGACCTCTCTTTCTGGTTCCCAGTTCAGTGCTCTTTCTATAACCTCTTGGCATCTCCTTTAGTCTAACTTTGAGTAAAAACTCTTACACCTCAGTAACCTCTGTGGTTAATTGCTTGTTCTGGGTTCAGACTGGCTGCATGTTGTGGAGGAATCTGAGGAGAAGCTTTCTAAGACAGCACTGGCTGGCAATTAGATCCATGTTCAGCTATGGAAAACAGAAAGGGGAATTTGCAGGTATTTCCCCTCATACTGCCATCTTTCCCAAGGAGTTCAGATAAAGGTACTGGTTTTCTTCTCCGTATGCCTCCAAATGACTCAACACATTTCTGGACAGATGCCACAGACAGCAAGGAAAATCCCACCATATTATTACTGAAAGGTAATTGAGAACAAGCAAGAAAGGGTGATGTGTTTAATTTATGCATTCTTCTTCAATTCAAGAGTATGTTTGATCTCGCAAAGGACTTCTTTCACTGTGAAGGAGACTCCAAGCTCCCTCAGTGGTGACTAAATCTCTGATGCTTTTCCTTTCTGAAAAGATCCAGATTCCATTGGTAGAGTGGAGGGAGATTTTTTAGAGGAGGCGCCATCTCGTGGCGGCGATGATGAACAGCAGCTGGCGGCAAAGGGCCAGTTGCTAAGGACAGCAGCTGCAGCCATTTATCTCTGCTCTGACTAAATGGCCGGAAGAATCATAGAATGTTTATATTGAGAGCAACCTTCAGAGATTTTCTGTCAAGACATCTGCCTCCAGTCAGCACGAATAATACGTCTTATGCTTATAGTGTTGTATAAAACACTTTATAAATATTATCACATTTTAATTCTCACATCAGCCCTGTGAATTTTGATACAATCATTATCTTCATATTAAAGATGAAGAGTTGATCAGTCATAATTTAGGTTTCTTGAACAAAATCACTTAGCCAGTGAGTGATGAAGAAGAACCGAGGCTGTTAACACATGCCTTCCCACTCAAAATCAACTTGTTCTAACCACAGGAAAATACATGGAGATAAGAGATCTCAAAGAGCCAGGCTTATTCCAGTATTGCACCCCAGTCCTTACACAAATATTGGGTTAGCATTTGGAGCAGATTTTACATAAATAATTTTGAACTAGAAGAGGATTTCTTTCACCCTCAAATTTATCTCCAGATTCCCTCTCAACACGTACTCAAACCCAGCAGTATTGGCCAGGAAGAGTGAGGTAGACTGGACATGAACCTGACTGTGGAAGGCTCTGCTGTGACCATGTGACAATGAGCGATGGGTCCATCCAGAAATACGGAAGAGGCTGCTGGTTGTACCAGAAGAGGTCTTGTAAGAGGAAATTAAGCCGGATATAACCCTGATCTGAAATCACTGGGCACATCTCAGGTCTCTGGTTTAAATATTCAACAGTCTTCAGGGAGAAAATGAATTAATGAATAGGGTCATCTGACAGTAGAATGAAAAAAAAAGTGTTTGAAACGTGAAAAAAGTATTCTTTGCTCAACCATCCCTCTCTTCCGAAGCATCAATTTCTCACAGGGAGAGAAGGATGTCGAATGGTTCCATGGCCCCTCACCTGCTCTTACCCTGGCCTGATCCACCTCTCATCCCACCTCGCTCTGATGCCTGGGCACTGGAGGACAGTAGCCCCCACACTTATGCAGTCGCAGGACAGTGTCTGGTGCAGAAGCAGTCTTGTGTGCTTTGGTTGTTCTGGGAATGAGGTATTGTTAACGGAGGTCTTGACTCATGGGCTGAGATGCTGTGCTAGAGATGTGTTTGCTTTTGCAGACTGTTACTTGTCAAAGAAAGTATGTATTTATAAAGGAAAAGGCTATCTCTCCTCCAAGGAGATAGGGCTGGACAGGAAGCTTTGAGATTCAGGCCAGAGGAGAGAAAATCTCTCAGCACCAGTACCATCCCCTGTGCTCTCTGCAGAGAGTATCCAGAGATTCCTCATGGGAAAGCTGGGAATGGTGGCTAGTCCTTCCCCTCAATGATGGCTGGCAAATGAGTCCTTAAGAGGAAACCAAGCCAGATGTAACCCCTGAGGACACAGTCTCTTTTTCTGTTCCTGTCCCCTAATAAGAACGAAGACGTCCAAGAGAAAGGTAGAACCAGACTGCTCCTGCGGTGTCTGTCAGTACTGAAGGGAGGAGGGAAACTGACTAGGATGTGGGATGCCTCCTCCACACTGCTGTCCTGCACCTCAGCCTGCTCACAGACCCAGGGGACAGCAGAGAGCCACATCTGAGGCTCAATCCCATCCTGGAGCCTCTGTGTTTGTTTAGCCCATTTGCCCATGGGAGAATCCCAGACCGCTCCCTGCACTTCCCGATTCCAGATTACTTCTCTTTCTTCTCGGAACTCAGGAAGTCCAGTGTTAAGTCTCCACTTCTTAGGGACAGGCCAGAACAGGAGATCATCTTACCAGGAATGAAAACCCAAAAGATTTCCTAACCTTTCTATTTGCGACAGTCTTACTTCCTCCTTAGTCTTAAACACACCAAAGTAATTGTAGTGCTCCTTCCTCTGTCAAATCTCCTCGTTGCACTTCCGGTAGAGATTCAGAGCTGGTTCATAGACCATGGTATTAAGTGGGTAGGTAGGCTGTGTCCTCAGATTTAGAGACTCCAAGCTCATGTGGACAATGCTTTACGAATCATAACAACAAGAGAAATGATGATAATGGCACACATTCATCCAGTCAAAGGCCTTTTGAAGAACTTAATGGGAGCCATATAAACTATTTCCCAGACCTGGATTCCTGGGACATCATTCTAGGACTTGGGATTCATTGATGCCCAAAGCAGAAAACATTTCTACACTGATGGATCTTTCACTGTAGTTCCCCAAAGTTTTGTGAAAACATTTATACCATTTTTGTGTAGTAAATTTTGAACCCAGGGGTGCTTAACCACTGAGTCATGACCCCCGCCCTTTTTTATTTTATTTTATTTTTTTATTTTGAGAGAAGATCTCACTAGTTGTTTAGGGTCTTACTAAGTTGCTGAGGCTGGCCTTGGTCCCCTGAGCCACTGGAATTACAGGTGTGCACCAAGACACCTGGCCATTTATACCTTCTTGAAGACTTTCAAGAAGCCCAAGAGTGCTGAGGTCTGAACTTCCTGTGTTAGAGAGAAACTTATCTATCCTGCTCTTCATATCATAAAGCTCTTCTCTCCATCCCGAAGTCAAACTTTTGGCCCCCTGGGTCCATAATGTCTTTCTTGATTTTTTTCTGCCAAATATTTGTGCCAACACATTTATTTTATTTTTACTGTTGGCAACTTGGTGTTATGGAAAGAAAAAGGAATCCAAAATGAACCTCTCCTCAAATCTACTCTCCACCCTTCAATACATGGTTAACTTTGGTCAAACCTCTTCACTCCAATTGCCCCATAAGTCGAATGGCATAATAAAGGGTTATAATAAGCCAGCAAGACCACACTTGGTGAGGTGCTGTGTTAATGGTCTTGTGCATTTATGCACATACAGCAGAGAGAGCCATGGGCTTAGCAGCAAGAGCAGCCTAGTGGAATTCTTTCTGGGATATGAACTTATAAGAATAATAAATTCTAGACTTAGCTGTTGAGTGAAGTATGTTTTCTTTGAATGGAAAGAAGAAACCAATTTTCTAGAGGACTAGTAAAACATAAAGCACATTTTGATGAATAGGGATATCTATTCAGTGTTAGGAAGGAAAGAGAAATTTCTGTGTTGAAGAAGGGGCTTCAGAACTTCCTGTGCAGCCTCAGGAAGCCCAGGTGTGGTGGTAATTAGTTCTTGTGGCCATTTAATTCATCCCTCTGCCTCATGGCAGGCTGACCCTGTGGACATTGAATGGCGCCTGGGTAGTTACCAATGACAACTGGCACCCTCCTGGACTCTTGAGTGAAAAAAAAGCAAAGAAAATACTAGAAACTTGGTTTAACTTCTTCATTTCTTCAGTCAGTGCCTTAGAGTAAGTGAAACTCATGGACAATAGATAATAGTCAACCAGTTCTTGGGAAAACATACCTAACCCCGATCCCAAGGGTCCTTCCCTGAGCCTGCTGTTCCTCTTCAAGAAAGCCTGTGACACAAAAGCCACTTCTGCCTTCTAACAGAGCTGCCCCCATCATGATGGAAGGCTGGTGCAGACATCTCTTCCACAGAGGAGAAAAATGATACGAGAGCAGCTTGGATAGGAACAATATTTCAGGCATGGCTAGCTGTTAAAAATGAGCTAATTCAGAAGAGGCACATTTAAATAAATATAATGCAAAGGCATAATGGCACAAGATAATAGTTTTGAATGGGGAATTCTAATGACTTCAAGTGCATTTCACAGGGCAATTAATACACACAGCAATGCTGCAGCATTCAGCAAAAGAGGAGGGGAGAAACGGGGTCGGGAGCAGAAAAGGGGGACATGGCAGCAACTGATAAAAATAGGATTTGATTTTCTTTGCAGAAGGAGTAATGCTTACAAATATAATAAAAGAGAAAAAATAAGTGTGTCAGGTTTTATAATTCAACTTGTAAAATTCAGAATGATTAGTTTTTGAAGAGGGCAATTAGTCTTCTTTAGCATATTCATGGAGATTTCATGAAAGGGGGGCTGGGCTTTCTCCTTCTCTCTGGTTACCCCCTTCAGTACCCTTCCTCCACCACAAAATAAAAATACATCTCATTCCCATCCAACCAAGGCCTCCTGTCCCTCAATTCATGGAGGACATTCCCTGCTGCTTGGTACCTACCAATGTCCAGGGTTCTCTTTAAGACATTAGGTATTTTTATTGACATCACCACAAGTTAAGTGAGGTTTCAAATCTTTAGGAATTGAGGAAAGAGAGTTTTGATGATGGGAAAGAGGGAATTCGACTGGACAAGAGGCTTGCCCCCTGAGACAGAGGGCTATCTTCTTTTCCCCATATCTGTCTTCTTTTTAAATTTTGCTTTTTTTGGGGGGAGAGGGGGACCCTCAGAGAGAAGGAAACAGATGGAAAGGAAAAAAAGGAAAGGAAGGAGGAAGGAAAGAAACAGAATTTGAAGAGATCAGAATTCCGTGGTGTCCAGTTTGGTGAGAGCCTGGAGGATAATTTTAAGGCAGTCAGTAAATATATTTTCCCCTTTTTGTTTATATGCTTTTCAAATGTTGCCTAGCACAAACAAAAATCAAGGAACAAACAACTCCAGAAACCACACACAATCAAAAACCACCTCAGCACCAAAGGGAGAGACCTTAGTGGCTCATCTAGTTTGTTGACATCTCTTCAGCATGCTGATTTCTGTCATGAGGGTGTGTGTGTGTGTGTGTGTGTGTGTGTGTGTTTGCTTGCGAGCACACAGCGCACTCACTCACTCACTTTCCTGACATTCTGTGCTCAGGATCTCTCCTGGCTCCTAACTTCTCCTCAAACCCAGATCCTATTCAGGGTTTCTGTTTTCCTGACATGGCATTGACTCTGAACTCCAGCCCTTTCCCTTTTCAAATGCTTCTGTTTATGACCCACCCACTACCACACCCTGAATGAGCACCAAAGAAGGGTAGCTAGGACTTTAGTTCCTCCTGCACACAAAAACATTCACAGACTTTTGCCTGCACAAGAATTTGCCTATGGGGAAAAAAATGAAGGCTAAGAGAAGTTCATTGTTCAAGGTCAGAGTGCTAAGAAAAAGTAAAGATAGGGTCTGAGTTCAGGACTATCCGACTCCAAATTCCATGCTCCTCATTGCTTTACTTCCCAGCTTCTGGGTCCTCAGAACCACTAAAGGAGAAGTTCCTCATCTTTGTGTAAGGGGGAATTGTCTTTTATCCCACTTGAAAGGAGAGGGAATTTGAACGAAGGGGAACCCTGAGAGAAGAGAATATGAGCTCTTAGTTCCTGATGTCCCTTTCCATCTGAAGTGATGCCCTGAGTATGACATTTCCCAGCTCTCCTCTGTACCCCTTCTCTTTGGCCTCTACCTGTCTGTAGAGTGCTGATTCCAGGGACCTCCCTATGGGGACAGTTAACCTTTTCCCAGAATAGTTTATGTCTACAAAAATAAGTCTATTTAATTCTTGGTGTATATGTGTTTGTGGTGCTGGGGTTTGAACCCATAGCCTTGTTCCTACTGGGAAAGTGCTCTACCACCGGGCTACACCCTGGCCCAATCTGTTTAATTCTGAGGTTCAAACTTAAGAAGCCTAAGTTGCATTTTCCAAAGACCCTATTAACAAATAGCCTGGCATTTTGCCTCCATTTGTGTGTCTCTAATTTATCATTTGATTACTTTAAAAAACAGTTGAAAAATATTTTTATGCATTGGAGCCCATCCCTCAAATTTAGGTGCTAATCTTTACTGATAATCTCCTCTGACCTAATCATGGTGCTAAACTTTCATACTTACTAACTTTATCTTGTGATATTTCATCTTGTGGTTGTGAGGTGGGGGTGAGGAAGCACTGGTTTTATCATTCACTAGCCCGTGAATCCTTAAAACACTCATTGGGATGATCCAGGATGAAAGCCTGGAATTTTCAAATCCTGAGATTGGGTATAAACAAGTGAGTATGGACCCCTTAAATTATAATTAGGTTTTTTGTGAATAAGCACACATAGAAAGATCCATAGCCTTAATTGGATATGCAGAAGGTCTCTAATGTCCTAAAGGCAATTCCCTAACTTGAAAGTTATATGACTGATCCTAGCTTAGAAATGTAAACTTGAGTTCAGCTTGTAAAAGTCTTAACCTTAAGTAACAATTACTACTTCCCTCTATTTCCTTCCTTCCATTTCTGCCTTCCTGCCTTCCCTCCTATCGTTCTTTTTGTATTGGAAATCTTCATTTTTTTAACCAAGGAATGCTTTGCCACTGAGCCACAATTCCAGCCATTTCTATTTTTTATTTTGAGACGTGGTCTCAATAGTTGTTTAGGGACTTGCTAGGTTGCTCAGACTGGCCTCAAACTTGTGATCCTCCTGCCTCAGCCTCCCAAGACACTGGAATCATAGGCATGCACCATCACGTTTGTCCTGTACTGGAGATTGAATCCAGGAGTTCTCTGCCACTGAGTTATGTTCCCAGTCCTTTTTTTTTTTTTGAGATACCATCTCCCTAAGTTGCTGAGGCTGGCCTCAAACTTGTAATCCTCTTGCCTCATGACACAGACATATGCCATCTGCATCTGCATCCGGCCTCCCTGTATTTTTGATGTCTTCAAATTCTGATCTGATCATCACACGTAGAGACTGAGAAATTTACTTAAATCAAGAAATTTGCTGACAAAAGCTTTCTATCTCCAGGTGCAGAATATCAGGAGGGTCAATCCTTGGAAGCCCACCTTGTCCTCTTGTTTCAGGGCATCCCTGTCCATTATCTATGACTTCTGTTCTCCTCTTGACACAAATGCATACCTGCCCTGGAATGGAGTGTCATTTCTTGGCTCTGTCCATTTTGGAGCACCATTAAGCAACCCTTTGCAGAGAACTTGCATTCTCCAAAGAGGGACCCCATACTGTCCTTGAAAGGAAGCTAGACTTCATAGTGCATGGCCATTTAATTCATAAATAAATATTACATGTGTTACCAGACGGCTCATTAGCCAGTTGTTATGGCAATCAGCATTTCTGCCAATTAAAACCTTTCCCAAGCCTTTAAAATATGTTGATTTTAGAAGCATGAAACTGCCTGAAGGCCATGGAGTTTCATTGGAATGCAGGAGGCACCTCTGCTCTGGGAGAAGACAGAGCTGGTGAGGGAGAGAAGGAAGAAGAGAGGCAGGGGCAAGTCAATGAAGTTCAGACATCAGAATGAAGGAAAAGGATGTTGCAAGAGAAAGACATTTTCATTCATCTCTACCTTGTATGTTAAAGTCTCTTTGACTGCATTCAGTAACTAGAGGGGCTATTCATTCTTTTCTTGTTTTTGGTAGATACCTTGAAAAAGTGACTGAGTTCTGTTGACTTTTATATTTTCATTCCCAAAATCCTGCCTAGCACACAGTAGGTAGAAAATACAGCATTTTTAAAAAAATAACCATACACCATCATAAGTAATTGTAATAAATAACAGAAAAAATAAAATGCTGTTATTCTGTTGTGTAAACCAGAAGCAAATCCTATTACTGGGTCTAAGCAGGAGTCAATGAAAAAAGCTGCTGTTGCGGCTGTGGCAGTCTGGCAGGGTCAGTAACCTGGTTGTTGCTGCTCTTATCTGTGACCAGGAGAGGTGGTCAGGAACGAGCCTATGGCTGTGAGAGATGAAATACAGGAATGAGCCTCACGTTGGGCTTCTGGCATGTGCTGGCCAACAATTGCAATGATCTGTGCAAGTGAGGCCTTCTGTCTCTTAGGTTGAATTTAATCCCCTGGAGAGCCACTACTCATGAGGCCTGGGGCTGAGACTTTCCTGGTATGGCATTAGCTGACAGTAGGGGTCCAAGACTGGATCTGGGATGGCAAAATCTAAGTCAGAGTATTTGTATCTAAGGTACTGGGAGATGAGGAGGGCCAGAGGCTTGAGTCAGGCAGAACTGCAGCGCACAGCAAGGAGGATGTGAAGGACCCTGGACAGCCAAGGGCCTGGAGACAGACAAATATTATGATCTGAGAACCAGAAGGCAGACATTGAAAGGAAGATAGAGCCTGTGTTTCCCTCAGCCCTGTGTCCCCATAACCTTGGACACTGCCTGCCACATGGTAGGTGCTCAGCCAAAGTTGAATGAACAGCCAATCACCACTTTTCCATCAGCGTACACCAAATCAGATATCTGGTGAGTGAAAGAATCAAAGTTCTGAGTTCTATTTTGGGCTATTTCACTGCCTCTCTAAGGAATCCTTTTCCAATTACACTAACCAGAACCAAGAATTCCCTTCAGTTTTATTCTCAGATCAAAGTAATTTTCCAAGGAGTTTAACTCCCTCAATACCAGGAATCAGATGCTTTTCAGGAATCCAGTCCAGGAGACAAAGCAGGGTCTGGGATTCCCACCTTGGTGACTGCCAAGAGATTTATTCTGCTTCCAGCAATTCACGAGCCCCTCCACTTCCTCCACAGAGCTGTCTGGACCCATCCCCACAGAAATTTGCTGCCTCTGAAATTGTACTCATACAGTGAAGGGAAAGAAAGCACAGAAAATAACTTCCCCAGACAATCAGAGCAGATTATTTTAATGAGGGCTTGGAAATGGGAAACAAACGACACCAAATTAGCCTTGCTCCCATTCATCAAGTGCCTTGGTGAAGGAACTGAGCCTCTCCTGACTCAGCAGCAGAGGAGCCCAGGCGGCTGCCTCTGGATGAAATTCAGGAAGCTCCCTGCAGAAGCCCTGACATCTTTCCCACAGCTCAACGGTCTTCATTCAAATCATTTCAAGGTTACTGGCCCATCCCCACTTTCTCTGGGTAGCAGTATAGATCACAACAGACAAAGGGAATCTCAGAGTCCACTTGTGGCTCAGAGTAAGCTAAAGGACAGAACAAAGCTGCTCATATTTCCCACTCTCTGTCACATGTCCAGGGAACAGCAATCTTCTGGTCAGGCCACATTAAAACACAGAAAAGAAACAATTTCTGTATTTCCCTTTCAGACACAGGTCTCTCCTCTGTCTTGACCAGTTTTGTCTGCTGGCAGCCCCTGGGTATTGTCAGTAGTGAGTCACTGGCTGGGCCGGGGCAGGCAGGCTGCTGCTGCACAATTCACAATGAAGAATAACACAGTAATAATGCATGCACGTGCAGCTGGATGCGAGAGGCTGGGCTCCTCTGAAGCTGGGCCTCAGGTCAGAGTGGCACACGAGAAAGGACTACAATAGATTATTACATTAAGCAAAACGAAATTGTTTCCCCGCTGGAAGGAAGGAAAGTCATTAACTCAGAGGGTCCAGTTATCAGGGAAAATGGTATCACATCTGCAGTGTGTTTGGGATTGCAATTTAAGAGGGAAAATTGGGAGAGAATTTGATGTAAGGTGAAAGGTGCGGGGCTGACAGCTCAAGGAATTGGAATATGCTATTTCTTTCCCTGCCACCTAGCTCTCTGTCCCTTTATCATTTGGTGTCTGGGTCTCATCTCACCTACTCTGACATTCTCTTCTCTTTCTCCAAAGGAGGAAATACAGGGAAGACACCGAGGTGAGTAGAACCCCTTTCTATATCTAAAACCTTGGAAGTTCTTAGCTTTCAAATTCACGTTCATACTCTAGTTTGGTTCTTGGTGTGTAGAAAAATCCCAGAGCTTTCTGAACTACTGATTCCCTCCTTTTGCAGCTGTTGGGCCATCATGTCAGAACAGTCTGTCTCAAAGAGGAGTGGGATTAGCACAGAGAGCAAGGAAGTGTTCAGGACAGAAGTAAATATCTTGGGGTTAATTATGCAACTGAAATTTTTTGGCGGAGTGCTTGCCTTGCGCAAAACACTGGATTCCAGGACAGGAAATGCATAAAGATAAAAATGAACTAAACATTCTTTCAAGAGACTTTTATAATCTAGACAGGCAAATAAAAGCCATATTACAGAGAGATCCAGAAAAAACAGGCAGTCAATGATCAGTTGCTGAGGAAACTATCTTCCTTTTGCTATCTTTTCTCACCTTCAACCCATCCTAGACCTTGTACATCCATCCGTGGAGTGAAGCATCAGTAAGGTCAACCCATTTTAGTTTGATGTTGACAACAAAAGACGAAATTTTCTGCACAATAGTGCAGAAATCTACTAATTTATAGTTCAATTAATCATGTCCCTTTAATAGAACTATCTTGTTCAGTTGATAGATAAACTTAGAACTGATGTCACTGAATTAGTACCACAGGCCCAGTCCTCCCTAGCACAAGGTCTTTCACTGCTTTGCTTCTGAGAAGCACATTCTTTCTTTCTGGGTTTACTATATTGCTTTAGTTATGTACTAAGCTAACCTGATTCAATCTCTAATAACTTTTAATATTGGATTAAATAGGCATAAATGAATAAATGGGGTACGAGATGGTCAGAAAGCTCTATTCCATGAAGTCCTGCAGGGATCTAGGCTGGTTGCTCAATGTTTCCACCATCAACATAAGGCATTTATGTTAGCATTGAAGGTAGCTGCTCCAGATATTAACATGTTTCATCAGTTAGATTAGGATAAAGAGAGAGTAGAGGAAATATTGCGTTATAAAATTCTGGTTCAGAGGCTCCAAGCCTCACTTCCACTCACATTATATTGTACAAAATTTAGAAACATGGGCATTTCTCATTGCAAAGCAGACTGGAATAAAGAGGACATACCAAGAAATTCATGCTCCCAAGAAAAACTTTGGAATTGTATTACTACAAAGAAAAAAATGGAGAAACAATGCTGGAAGAAGTCCTTCATCTCCTCGTTGTCTTAGTCATTCTGGCTGCTAAGATACAACATCATAGAATGGGTAGCTTAAGTGACAAATACGTTTATTTCTTTCCATTTTTTTTAAGGGTTTGGGGAGAGAATCAATTTTATTTTATTTTTTCATCTGGCCTTTGTTTCTCCGACACTTAATTGCATATGTGGTGCTGGGGTTTGAACCTGGGTCTTCATGCATGCCAGGCAAACTCTCCAACCGCTGAACCACTGCTCCAGCCCCAACAAATACATTTCTGATATTTCTGGAGCCGAAAGTCTGAGAAGTGAGTTCCCACATGGCTGGTTTCTTGTTGAGGATCTTCTTCCTGGTTTACAGATGGCTACCGTCTTGTTGCATTCTTGAATTGTGGGAAAAGAGGGCAGGAGGAAGAGCTCTTTAGTGTCTCTTCTTTTAAGGCACTAAGGAGAGATCAGCCCCCACCCCCACCTCCAATCACCTCCCCTTGGCCATACCCACTGATACAGTCACATTGGGAGTTAACTTTTCAATGTATGAATTTGGAGAAGACATGAATATTCAGTCCGCAGCACTCAAATGTGCTTGCTTCCTGGAACTTCTTTGTCCTCACCCAGGTTCTATCTCAGTCTTCTCTTGGCTCTTCATGATGACTGATTCCTTTCCCAGAATCATTCTCCAAATGTTTCACTGTTGACCTTGCACTCGGTTCTGTTTCTACACTTAGCTGGTATTTCCCATCACAAATGTTTAATCTGAGCATTTGCCCAAATATTCATTTATCCCAAACCTAGGCACTATGCCTACTCCATCCTAGGCTATGAGGACATAATGGTAAACTGCAGTCTCTGCTACCATCAGTTTACTTCAGCTAGTGGAGACAGGTGGTAAACAAATCACCAAAACATATTTTTATTTTCAAATTGTACAAAGTTCTTGGTGGGAAAAAAAAGTAACTAGGAGGGAGAATAAAAAAGAAGACCTGATTAGGTTTGGCATTAGTCTGGGGACAGGGCATAAAATCTAGAATTGAAAAGAAGAGCAGGGCTATCCAGGCAAAGTAGAGAGAACTCTGAGCAGAATACCACATCTGAAAAGCCCCGAGGTGGAGTGTTGAAAGGACAGAAAGACAGGCAATGTTACAGAGATAGAAGATAAAGACAAGAAATGGGGGCGGACAGAGGCAATGGCACAGTGCACAATTTTGTGAAATGTGAATCTATTAAAGGATTTCAACAGGGAGGCGACATGTTCTAATGCATGTTTTGAAGCTCGTTTGCTGTGGAGAGACTAGATTAGAGGATGGCAAGCATGGAAGGAGGAGACTAATTAAAAAATTACTATTTAATTAATTCCCCAGGAATAACGTTGTCTTGAACCAGGATGCAAATAAGATGGAAGGATCATAAAGTCTCTGTATAACAGGTAAAATTCACCCTCTGTCCTGTACAGTTCTAATGGGACTTGACTATACCATTTATCCCATTCATTTCCATATTGTCTATGGCTGCTTTCTCACTTGAATGGGAGTGATGAATAGTTGCACCAGAGACCATATGGCCCACAAAACCAGTCAATTACTTTCTGACCCTTAATAGACAACCATTCTGTTGAGACCTGCTCTAAACAATGGCTTCATGATATATTGTGCAAACTGGTCAACCTACCAGCACCATGATTTGTCTAAATTTTTTTAAAATCTTCTTTGATGTTCAGTGGAAACTTCTCTCTTTCATAAGTTTGGGCCCAATAAGTGCTTAAGAAGAACATCATGTGAGCCAAGGAAACACTGGATATGTGGGAAGATGAACCAAGCTGGATTTCTACAGGTGTTAAAAGGAGATACTGACTACGGAAAAAAGTCATGCCCACTGGTATTTTTCCATAGAACATGTCTGAAATAGTCGCTATATCCTCAGATCTGCTGGTAGCTGCAATAGCTTAGACCCAGCACATTGAAATAGCAATCTACCAAATTATTTCCTCACTCAACAAATATCATTCACAGCCCTATTATGGCTGGAAGGCTTTTTAATAAAACTGTCTACAAAGATTGCAAAATAAACCTTTGGAGCAATCTCCTCACTACTTCTTTCTGTTTCCCCACATATTCCTCTTTCTTTCCCACGGAGGTGGTTAGTGTTTCTATCCAAGTTCCTCTTCAGGGACCGTCATAAAGAAAGCTGGGTTCTACAGGCACTGCCCTCAATACAAGCAAGCTTCAAGGGAACACTTTTCACAAAGTATTTGACATGCAGGTGCTCTAGATTTTGGCTCCTTGCTCAGAACACATGCTTCTAGTCAAGGCACCAAGGCTTTTACATTCAAGCTGGATTTCAGGACTAATATTAAATATTTCACTTCTCTCCTCCAGGCTGTATTCTCTATATTAAGAGTATGGATTTGTCTTTCTTTTTGGGTAAGTAACCCTGTGTTCCTACCCAACATGAGAGTCCATTTTACTTCAGAAAAAAAAAAAAAAACTTTAGTGGCTGGGACAGTGGCTCAGGGATTATGGCACTTGCCTGGCATGCAGGTTCGTACCCCACCACCATGTACACAACAAAGTGTCAAAGCAATGAAAGCAAAATGAAAAACTAAATAAAAATTGATTCTCTCTTTCTACCTTCTCTCTCTTAAAAAATCACTTTAAATTGATTCAGATAGAGAAGAAGGCATAATTCCTTAACTATAAGAGAGATGAACAAATCCAATAAATGAACACAATCTCATGATCCTGGCTAAAAGAAATGCTGGGAGTATATGCCAGGGAGGGGTGGTGAGCTGAGGGACTGCACTGGAATCCAGATCACTGAATTCATAGGAATATAGCAAAACCAAGTTCTATCCTACTTGGTCTCAATGTCTAAGGCTAACATATCTGTAAGAGGGTGTTGTTAAAATACAGATCCTGATTCAAAAGACCTAGGTAGATGCTCAGATTCTGCATTTCTAGTAAACTCCCAGCAGATGCCAAGTTGCTTGTCCATAAACCACATACCAAGTGGCAACGGCATGTGGGACTGAACTTTAAGGTCCAAATGTGTGTAGGTTCAAGATATAGAGTATATTATAATATACTGTATAGTATCTATATCCATTCAAAATCTAAATCATTCATCGATATTCTTGAGGAATGATGATTTGTAGGATTTCCAGAGTACAGACTCAGATAAGGAGCAAGAAAGACCTAGCAAAAAGGTCAAGTTCCCTAGAGAGCATGCTTGGGTTATCTGAGAACTTGACAGCAGATGCTGGCCCCAAATACCAAAGGCAGAAGGGCAGGCTAACCATCCTGGCCAAACATGGGACCTGAGTCAGGAAAAGGAGCACCCAGTAGAGGCAAAGCTCATGGACCCAGCTGTCAGGGAAGCTGGATAGAAAATTCAGCTCCATCATTATTAGCCTGTTTTTTCTTCTGTAAAAACTTACTTCATGCGTTTGTTGGGAGTGCTAAATAAGATGGTTCGTGTGTTTTAGGTTCTGGCCCCTAGAAACAGACCCTGAGACAATAATTTGTATGATGTGGTTTATTATCCAGGGCTCCCAGGCAAAACTGGCAGGGGAGAGAGAAAATGGAACATAGTAAGGGAAGGAAGCCAAGCCAGGATAGGAGAGTAAGCCAAGTTTCCCGAATGTAACTAGTTCAATCCCACAGGGGAACCCTGGAAAGTAAATCACAGAGCTCTAGTTGTCCCAAAGTAGGAGCAGGGTAACTGGATTATTTACACTCTTATATGCATCAGTCTTTAAAAGCTGTCCCCTGAAGGTCATAAATTTCCAAGCACTTCCAACTTTCAGCACTAGGAAATCAAGGGGAGCACTAGAACCCAAAGGAAGCCTCTGTCCAAGAGTGAGGGGCTGGCTGTTGTGAACAGAAGCACATCTGAAACTATGCTCAAATGGTAACCAGCACAGGAATGGAGTGGGTGGGAGAAGTGCTTCGCCAGCTTCTGCTACATCAGAGAAAGACTTGAGCATGGTTGCTGGGAATCCCAAGTCATCAGTAGAGTGACTTCATTATGTGCAATGGATATTACTAACAAGAAAAAGAAGGACACTGAGCAGAGGAAGCTGCCATCCCATGAAACACTAGACAGTGTGACTAGAAGAAACAGATTATATGAATCGGATTCTGCAAATGCAACACATCATTAAGAAACTGCAATCCATTTAGCAGGTGACCTAAATGACCAGAAATCCTGAAGACCCACCACTGATGTTGACAGAGAAATAATTTCACAAATGTCCCTTTGGTTCAGGAATTCATAGACTCCCTTATTCAGCACTGGAAGTATGTTTCTAGATGTGAGTGGCCATCCTTCATTGCTTGTGGCTTATGGAGCGGCTAAACTCTCTGGGCTCTATTTTCTCATCTTTAAGGTGAAAGATCACCTAGCTCTAAAATTTTATGTTTGACAAACCACTAAATGCAAGATGAATACTCCATAAATACTAAGCCACATTCTGCACTCTCACACATCCCCAAAGTAAAGTGTTTTCCTGCCTTACTAAAAAAGTGCCTGAAATCATGTTTTTCTGTTCCTGCATCTATCCTTTGCAAATGTATGTGGAACTCATCCAGCTAACTTTTTGTAGCTGCTGCTTGTATCCACGTTGCCTATTCCTCCTGTGATTGATTAGTTAACGTCTTTCATTTCTCTCTCTCTCTCTCTCTCTCTGTTAGCCACAGATGAGAGGGGAAATGAGATTTCTCCAAATACATGTGGAAATATGTGTATACATACATACATATATAACTACATATATCCACACATAAGTATGCATTTGCATATACATACATGATACAACTTCTGTTTATTTAAAAAAAGTAGCAAATGTATCTTTTTACTCTGATTTTGGAGATTTCACTTTTAGGCAATATAGGGTGTCATGGAAGGCAAACAATAGTTGTGCCCAGGCAAGATTCTGATGCTTCTAATTACTCACTAAGACATGAACAAGACCATCATTGTAAGCAATGGTTTGGCTCATTTAAAATTCCTTTGTTTTCATTTTTAGAAGGAAAAAGGAAGAAAGAAGAAAGTCAAAAGGATGAAAGAACAAAAGAAGCTCCCCATAGCAAGACAGATTGTTTTTGCCAGCACATTTAAGAACCTACATGGTGCCAAGTGCCAAGTAGAGAAAGAGGTCCATTCACCCCACAGTAAATAAAGCAGAAGGGAGGAGGAAGTGTGTGTCAAACCATACTGTCGGAGTGAACACCAAGACTTCAGAGAACTTAAATCCCAACTTTCCTGCCTCACCTGGTAACAAAGTTAGGCAAGAAATGTTATCTAAACACAATGGGTTATAATAGACTGGAATAAGACGCAGGCAGACCTTCCACCCCAACACAGGGGCTGGAGTAGGTAGACCCTAGTGGCCCAGAGATGGCTCATTGTGGTTGGAGGGCATGGTGCTGAGATGGCGCCAGTGGAGGGTGAGAGCAGTTCTGACTGCCTGCTGCAGAACTCACCGCTGGCACTGCCTGGGCAGGCACTGTGGTGAGATCCAGGCAGAGTCTCTTCCTGTCAGCAGGGAAGGTAGATAGATGGTGGGGGTGAGGGTTGAAGAACCTTGCTTACATTGCTAGAGCCAGAAGACAGGTCACTGTCCAAGAGGAGACTTGGGAATTAGTGCTGGGGATGGCAGAGAGTAGAGAGGAATTGCTCAGAAGGAGCACAAGTTGCCAAGTAGGAAGCTGTATTACTTTCTGAGGGCTGCCATGACAAAATGCCACAAACTAGGTGGCTTCAAGAAACAGGAATAATTCCCTCACGTTTCTGGAGGCCAGATGTCTGAAAGCAAGATGTCTGAAAGCAAGATGTCAGCAAGGTTGGTCTCTCCTGGAGCTTCTCAGGAAGAATGTGCCGTGCGTATCTCCTCCAGCCCCTGGGGGGTTCTTGAAATACTGGGTGCTCCTTGCCCTGGAGTGACTCTGCTCTAAGCTGACCACACACGATATTCTCACTGGGTCTCTTTCTTTGTTTTTCTTTCTTCGGATAAAGATATCAGTTATTAGAATATGGCCCACTCTAACTTAGTATGCACTTAACTTAGTTTAATAAAATTTCCTATCTCCAAAGTATCAGTAAGGGTTCTCCAGAGAAAAAGAATCATTTTATGATACATATATAATATGTGTATTATATATAACATATACGTATATATATACATATATATATGTATATATATACACGCGCACACACACATGTATGTGTGCATATGCATATATGGGGGTGTATATACATGTTTTGTTAGGAGTTAGCTCATGTGTATGATTATGGATGCCACGAAGTCTCAGTCTGATATCTATAAGCTGGACAACCAGGAAGGCCAGTGGAAAGTGAATATGAGTCTGAGGGCCTGAAAATCAGGGGACTTTTGCTGTTAGTCCCAGTGTGAATTTGAAGGCCTGAGAACCAGGAACACCAATGTCCAAAGACAGGAGAGGATGGATGTCCCAATTCCAGAGAGGAAGCAAATTCACTCATCCTTAGCTCTTATGTTCTGTCCAGATCTGAACATGGTAGTGGACACCCACACGCATTGGTTAAGGTATCTGCCTTACTCTGTCTACTGATTCAAATGCTAATCTATTTTGGATAAACCCTTACAAATATACCCAGATACAGTATTTTACCAGCTATTGGGAATCCCTTAACCTTGTCAAACTGACACACAAAATGAACCAAGGCTGCCCTATTTCAAAATGTCTGAGGCTCTGGGTAGACTTTGCAAAAAGCTCATTATTTTTTTTTAAGAGAGAGAGGGACAGTGAGAAAGAAAGAAAGAGAGAATCAATTTTATTTAGTTTTTCATGTGGCTTTTGTTGCTCTGACACCTCATTGTGTACGTGGTGCTGGGGTATGAACCAGGGTCCTCGTGCATGCCAGGCAAGTGCTGTAACCACTGAGTTACTGCTCCAGCCCAGAAAGTCACAATTTAACTCAATACAACTACACACACACACACAAAAATTCAAGACTTCCTTGAACAATATAGAAATGACACGATACAGTAAAGCCATGAGAATGTGCTATTCTTGGGAACAACATTGGTTGAACAAGGCAGTTTATAACCAGAAGGTATGGGGAAACTACGTTTCCAGAGCTGCTGACAAAAGTCAAGGAATGGGGACACCAGCCCAAGTTTTTAAGGAGAATCCTCAATGGCGACTTCATGTGTTTAGACTAAGCCACATTTCAGCATCCACCCATGGGTCTTAAAGTAACACATCTGCTTTTCCTCCCCTAGATACTGGTCCAACCTAGGAAAGGAATCTCCTCTTACCATGTCCTATCATTGTGAGAATCACTTCTGTACAGACCTCCTCCTTCCCTTTGAGAATGCCAGATTGCAGAAGATGTGAGAGTCACTGTTTTAGTATGATCCTACGTTTTTTTATGGGAGGGGACTGCAGATGGACATTTGGGTGCTATTGGGAATGCTGATATAGGATTTCACACCATGCTTGGTTGGATTTTCTTAGATTATTTTGCAAATTAAAGGATACCTCTGAGACAGTTTGCACCTCAAGAGACAAATGAATAAAGGCATTCAGAGTCTGTCAAAGAAGGGGATGCAAAACCTATCTCTGACAGGGATAGTGGTGCCACAACATCAAATAAAGTGGGAAACAATCAGGAAGGATTGAATTATTAGCCAAAAGTATGGATGCTGAGATGAGTTGAGATGGCCTTGTGCAGAAAAACGGATAAAAACCATGAAGAGCAAAGAATTCAAAGAGCCCAAATTCAAATTTCTCAGGCAAATCCCTGAATTTGAATGGTTAAATCTTTCTGTGGAGCTAAAGCTAGTAACGGGAGAGGTCATAGGAGGAACTCTAGAGTCCCTGAGAGGCAGGCCACCGTCCCAGGATGAACAGAGCACCAGCTGAGAAGGAAGTGCCCAGGACTTCTCTATGCTTGCTTTCTGGTGAACCCATGCACACCCTCCACACCTAATACTGTTCAGTGTCCCCATTAAATGACTCTTCCCTTATGATTAATGCTGTTCTAGGAAAGCCTAGCAACACAGAAAGGGTGAGATGATAAGACAGCACAAAGACTTATTGTAAAGATTGTAAGTGTGACCTGAAGTTACAAATCAGAAACCAGGACTTCGTCGAGGTGCTGTCATTCGTGACCTTCCATTTGGACACCCCCATTTCCTCATCATCTGTAGCATACCTTTCTCTTTCCTAAACTGTGAGAGGCACTAGCATTACATGGTCTCTGTTCCCAGCTAGATTGAAAACTTGGAGAGAAAGTGACACTTAGCCCTTTCAATAGCCTTGGGATGCAAGAATTCTTGCTAACCCATTTTAAAGGAGGGGAAACAAAGTTATAGGTAGAAATAAACTGAGTCAGGACCACCAGCATCTGGAACTACTGATCCCACATTCTGAGCTATTTCTGCACACTATCCTCTACCACAGTGGAGGAGAAGTGTCTCAAAAAAGAACTGCCATCAGCCCTAGAAGCAGGTGGACCCTGTTGATTACTTTCTGCTATTGCCTCGAGGTGGAGATCAGATAATGGGCCTTGATATGGGAACTGACAGCAAAGTCGTTGGGACCAGGGATTTGGAACTCAGATTCCCCTCTACTTCCAAAGGCAGCAGAGCAACCCAAGTCAGCAGTGGCTCTGCCACCTTCATCACTTAATTAACTGAGTGTCACACTCTATTTGCAGTCGTTTCTGAGACACTTGCAATTGTGTAGCTTTCTTGGTTTTCCTTCCATGAAAGACTATTTCATCCCAGCCCCTCCAGCCCATGAGAGCTGGATAGGAAGGGAAGAAAGAGGTGCATCAGGGATTCTGTGAAGAGGGCTCTGATTTGTGTTCCCCTGGGATCCCTGGATTCTCCTGAGTTCCCCCCTGCTGTCGTTCCCTGGGCAGCAGCCTGAATGGAACATACAGGAAGTTTTTTTTAATCCCGTCATTACTCACAAAGATATGGAAGTCACAACTCTGGCACCTCCCTCCCTTGCTCATTTCCTTTAGCTATGTATTTTTAGTTTTTTATGTAAGTGTGGAGCAGGGAGACAGAGGAGATGGAGAGAGAACAAACTTACTCAATGAAGAAACAAAAGAGAGTCCCTTGGGCCAGAGAGAGACATTGCCAATCCATCAAAGACTCCCAGACACTGACAAAGTGCAAGCAACACAACACTCATCACACAGGCACCAAAGAGCGAACAGGAGCCAAAGCTGTAAAAATCTTGCTGTAAATTTCAGAGCCGTGTGATTCTCTTCTCACTGGCTTCTGCTGCCTCCCAAGCCCTGGTAAGAGAAGCCTGAGAAGACTGTCAGAGATGAAACGCTCACAACAATTCGCTAAGCTACAAAGGAACAATGCTGGCTTTTTAGCTTCTGCTCCACAGCATGGGACACAAATGTACTACTAGACTGGACCTTTGCGGAGGATAACATGGAACTGAATTGGATCCAGACTATGATTGATTTTGCTGGATTTCTAAGCTCCTGGCAAAGAAGGCCAGTGAGTCTCAGTGTCCTTCAGGGTAAGCCTCCATGGGACTCGAGAACATGAGCTGCACCCTTGGATGGAAATTCCCCAACACCTAGGCTCTCGCCTGCTTGTGCTATTTCTGTCTCCCCCTCCTACGTGCACGTCTCTCTTCACTCACTCTGGCTGCATAGGAAACACAAGTAGTACTCCAAGCCCTTACTTCAAATACCAATTATGATTTATCTCAAGATGCCAGACACTTGGACTATCTTCTGATGTGGTTGAGGACACAGGAGAAATGGGTCTGAGTAGGAGAAAGAGAATTGAAGCCTATTTAATGTAGGGCTCCTGGCTCGTTTTTTATTTAATTTCAACTGCCAAGAGGGAGAAAATAAACAGACTTCACTCCTTCAATTGCACCCCTCTCTTCTACTCGGTTTACTTTCCATTTCCCTCTTCACTGCTTCCTCCCTCAGTTGTTCGGTACTACAGGAGTGATGCTTCTATCAACTTCCATCGACACTGGAGACGTGTGGTACAAAAAGTCCTTTCCAAAGTGGATATGCAAAGCTTAGCTAGGGTTCAAGGTTAGGGATTTTGAAGGAGCTGAAGACTTTCTTCTTTAAAGGTCTGAGAATGTCAGTGGTTCCCATTCTGTCCTAGATTCCTGGGGAGGTGGAGGGAGATGTAGAGGGAGCCATCTCCTTTCGATTGACCAACAGTAAAAACCAGTGCATTTAAAGGCTCATGAATAAGAGATCATATATAATCTCCATGCTATGAATTATGCACAGACTGTGGACAGAAAAGAGAGAGGCTACTTCCTACTTGACTCACCTCTGCCGATTTCACCTCTGCTTCTCACATCCCTGGATAGCAGCATCCATCACGTCTACTTCAATCCATAGGAAAGGAGTTGGTCCAGGAAAAGAGGTCTGCGAAGATCAAAAATCCTTAACTTTGGTGAACTCAAATGATTCTTAAAATTCCTTTCCCTCGGTACCAATTTCAAATTACCTAAGTTAATTTCCATTTCAAAACTCCTGACAGAAATTTCACCTTGCAAATCCCACTTGCTAACCAAGGGGAAAAAGTTATAAAAAATGGAAATGCAGCCTTTTAAGAAAAGAAATGGATAGAGTAAGAAAGAAATGGAAATATCTTACAGGATGACCAATAAGTATTTTTGTTAAATATCTGAATTTTGGAGTAAAGCTCAGCTGCCACCTCAAAAGGCAGTGTCTCTATCTTTGAATAAACACAGGTGGCTATATTTCAGATATACACTATTCTGGGAGCCACACCTTCTGAGAAATACTGGAATCTTGTCTCTGCTCCCATTTCAGTTTGGATACTGCATGAACATCTCAGCAGCAACTAGAAGCTCAATGTATTTCAGTATCTGCCACATTACTTATAATCCTTTGGTATCCAAAACTGGGCAGCTGGTCCAAGCTATGTCATTAGCAAAGGAATTCTGAACAAAATTCATGTATATTCTTAGGATCCTCAGGAAACCAGGGCTATATGTTACCACCTATGAGATCGAGTTTGTCGTATAACTCTTTCATCTACTACTGCTTTTTCTGTAGACAATTTCAAGATGGAGGCACAAATGATATTCTTAAATGATTATAGCCTTATAATATTTTAGCACTATAAATCATTCCAGAGATCATTTTGTCTCTCCTGCTTTTAGGTAGATCTGTCCTTGGATATTCTCAATAATTAATAAATAAATAGGAACTGCCTATATGTTTTATTTTATAAAACAAGAGATCAATATTTTTAAGCATCTAATATGTGACAAACACTATATTGATCTTCACCCTGGCTAGGGAAATAGGAATGATTGTAGCAGTGAGGAAACTGAATGCTGGGAGCCAAATGATTCACCTGATCCCACAGCTGGAAAGTCAGCATTTGGAACCTGGACTGGTAGTGTGTTGGTCCATGTGCTTTCCAAAATGCGACAGCCTCTGTCCCAGGGAAAGCCCCATCTTGATTGGAAGTCCTTGCTAGTGAGTGTTTTACCATATGCAACTGAAACGTATTCTGCCTAAACCCTCTCTGTTGCAGGGTGAAGATCTCCCACTCCTCTTTTTCCTCTGGTTTATTTTAAGTACAATTTTTAAAACCAAATGGCAAAACAGCATTCATCCTTTAGGAGCAATGTCCTATTGGGACATTGTTTCTATCATCTCATCATTCTAGCCCTTGATAAGCATTGCAGTAGGGTTAGGATATGGGCACATAATGATGAGGGCTAAAAGAGGAGGAATTCTACAGCATGGCCCAAAGTCGTATATTCCCTAACTGAAAAATGTCTTTTCATAAATTCAGGACAATGAGCTATATCATCCATACCCTGCACTGTAATCCACTTCTCTCTCCCAAGGGCTCCTTATTACATACTGAATATTTTGGGGGGTTGCTTTAAAGCCTTTCATTATCAAATAGTGTTAGGGGAGTCAGTGTGTAATGAGGAAATTGGCAGGCATCCCAGAGTGATCTGAGGGGCTGGGATTCAGAATGCTAAGCCACCATTCAAAATGTAAGTAATTAAAATTAATTAAAAATCATTAAACAAACCTTCACTTTTGCAATTTCAAGGTGCAACCCATGTCACCAGAGCTCATAAAAAATGTGTGTGCTGTCACATCTACGTGGAGGATTTCCATGACCCAAGCATCGACTGCAGGACTATGCTGGAGGAAGCTGGATAAAGGTAGCAGGTGAGTCAAAGCACCTGTTTTTAAAAAATGGATAAATAAGCATATGTCCATGCATATGGATTCCAAGCTTGCATGGCATTGATTGATCCATTCAGTCTCTGATGATCAGTCAACAGTATTTATTCTATTACTCTTAGGTGCTCTGCATTCCCCAAGGACCCTGCTTTTTCAGCAGCTGAGAGAACATAACATCTCACCTTGAATTGCTTATGATCCAATTTGGATGTATGGGAGGGGAGGACAAATGGACAAGAAGACACAAATAACACAAATGAAACAGCTTAAAAGGATGCAACACTCATTCATTCAACACACATGCAACGAAGAGGCAAGATCGTGCTAGTCAGGTTATATGGTTCCAGAGTCCTTGCCTTCATTCCTGCAATATGAGATACAATCAAAACTAACTAAGGAATAAACTATTACTCTGGGGATTTAAGAATGAGTGTGATGTAGCCAGGCACAGTGCCATACACCCATAATCCCAGCGGCTCAGAAGGCTGAGGCAGGAAGATCACAAGTTCAAAGCCAGTCTCAGAAACTTAGTGAGGCCCTAAGAAAATTAATGAGATCTTGTCTCTAAATAAAATATTTTTAAAAAGTGCTGGGGACATGACTCAGTGATTGAGTGTCCCTGGGTTCAATCCCTGCTACCAAAAAGAATGAATATGATGTGTTTCAGGGAGTGGAGCTAATAAGTGTAAAGATGTATCTTAGGTATCCATGGAAAGGATTTCTCTCTTCAACAACCCTACAAAGGATGAGATGAAATATAAAAATCAAATTAAGAGAAATCTTTACCACCAGGAATTTTTTTCTCCATAATTACTTCTGAGAGGTTTAGGATCCACTAACACAGAACATTTTAGGCAAAAACTGACCTCTGCAGGTCATGCCTTCTTTCTCAGGACCACAAGCAAATAAGAAAATTAATCATATCATTTCTACACTGACTTTTTGTTAAAATGCCATCTCATTCATTATGCTAAGAGCAGATGGTCCAGATGAATGTTGCCTTTATACAGGTTGAAGAAGCTGAAGAATCTGGAAATCAAATTACATCTTCAGTGGGAAGAGCCAGCAAGATCTACTCTGAAGAATGTGAAGGTTTGGGGAAATGGAAGTAATGGCTACATTCAAAAAGTTGAAGAAATAATGCTTATGTAGGTAAATGGTTATTGTAAATTGTTATTTTAATTTTGAAAGAACCCTCTAGAAAATAAAAAAATGCAACCTGGAAGTATTGAACAGGAAAAAATCAAGAGCAAGAGATGACCAAATCGAAGCAGAATGCTCCAGGAGATAGGACAAGCTCCCCCGCTCCATCACAGACAGGTGGGAAGAGGTTTGCAAAACCCCTGAGCTAAATGAAACCCTTTTTGGAAACCTCATACTGGAAGCCAGGGGAAGACAGACACAGGATGAATGGCCTGTGAAGACAGATGATTAGATGATGCTTCTCTAAACCAAGGAACACAGAACATTGCAGGCAACAACAGAAGTGAGGACGAGGCAAGGAAAGACCCCCTGTAGGTCTTATAAACACCTTATAAGGCCTTATAAACACCTTAAGTATGGACTTCTACCTTCCATAACTGTGAGACAACATATTTCTGTTGTTCTAACCACCATGATATTTTGTTGTGGTAGTTCTAGGAAACTATAATCTAGTGGACCTTGCTGTGATGGCTTTGTTTGCCTGCAATCAGAATTGGCTGTTTTCCTTTTAGACCAAGTCAGAGAACCAAGGATGGACAGGAAGTTGGCAGGTGATTTTCTATGCTCTGTGCATCACCTCCAGTGTCAAAATCCTCTGAAATCTTGAGTGTTGGAAGAGAAGAAACCAAAAATGAGCATCAGGGGAAGTGAGATGGTTTTCAAATGGGTCTTAATTTGATGGACTTAGACATGTCATCTTTTGGAAATTTAGTCTCTATATCTATAAAATGGGAATAAAATTGTTATGGCTTCCACTCTTCCTATGGCTACTTCTTGTGGGTGATATGAGAACATAAAAAGAACTGAAAGCTCCAAGTTTCTCTGCTGGGGCCCTAGGGAATGTAGTGCAGCCTGATAGCAGCAGCCCTCACAGAGCAGGCCCTCTTTCACAAAGGTCCAGAAACCAAGGCCAGGCCAGGAGAATGCATCTGGGACATCAGAATCAGGGGAGCACTTAGTGAAGCAGAGAAGACACATGAGTTCCAGGAATCAGAGAAAAGATCCAGCTTCAGATCCAGCTTCAGCATGTCAGACTAGCCCAGAAGAAGCAGGCTAGGTACGGGATCAGGTCGGGAAGTCCAAGCTAGGAGATAGCTCCCCCGCTGGGCATAGGCATGAGCAAAAGCAAAAATAGACCACACAAGCAGGACCGATGGAGCGTTCTCAAGCATAAGTGGAGAGACTGGACACAAGCGGACTGCAGGGTAGCACCTGGGGTTCTGTAAGGGCAACCTGGCTTAATCACCGCCCCGCCACAGAACTGGTTACCTTCCACCCAGGCTACAGCAGGCTTTCTCGGGTGGATTCAAGAGGGCTAGAATATCATGCTGGCTTTAATTCTAAGAGATTAAGATGTTAAAAACTTAAATTCAGTCAGAGTGTACAAAAGAGTTGTTTTTGCAATTCTAATTATTCTGCAGGGCAAGGCAGGTTTTGAGTGCTGGTGGTTGGCATGTGCAGCCCAGCTCTTCTTACACTGAACTGTATTGTTTGTTTCAGAACAATACACATCAACTCTTTCATAACTTGAAAAAAAATTCCACTGCAGTTTGAAAAACAGCCTGAAATTCACTGTCTTTCTGTGTTATTTTCTCATTAGAGCTTTGACCTACTCATTCCTAACCCGTAAGTTTCAAGCTTTTCAATCTACAAAGTAGAGGCGTCATGGCAAATATCAACCCGCTAAAGGCTGAGGTTAACAAATCCAGGTGAAGTAAACACCTGCCACCAGCTGCTCCTGTGTGTGGTTGGTACTGATGAGGGAAGGATCCATAAGCACTCTATGCACAAAAGTGGGTGCGATGTCTCCCAAGGGAGTTCAATATGCAGCAGCAAGCCAGCCAGAGAGAAGCTGCAGCACTGTATAATCAGCTCGTAGAATTTTTGTTGTTGTTGTTTTTTACTGTTTCTCCAAAGAAGCAAGGAAAGAGATCTCCAGGAATGGGGACTGGCCTTCACAGAGACACAGAGAAGCTGTGTTCACCCCTCCTTCTTGGGGTTGCATACACCTCTTTCATTTATAACTCACTCCACAACATTTGGCTGAAGCAGTTCATTTTTCCTCTCTGTTAGTAAAAATTACGCAAATGCCAGCCAACATAATTGTTTCAGCAGTTGCTAGTGCCACTGAGCTGTGCTTAGGGGAACCTACCAAAGACACCATTTATTCAGTGCCACTGCAAACTAAACAATCCACATGTGCTATCTCAGATGATCATCCGAATAGGGCTCTGACACAGTGTGAACATCGTCATCTATAGATGAAGAACCTAAGCCGCCTCTGCATGGTGGTCACATAGACAAGGCCATGTGCTTAATAAGCAGCACAACTGCCATTGGAACCAATCAGGATGGTCTCTTTTCTTAAAAAAAAATTTTTTTTAAGAGAGAGAGAGAATCAATTTTATTTAGTTTTTCATGTGGCTTTGGCCTGCTCAGATACTTCCTCGTGTATGTGGTGCTGGGGTTCAAAGCCATGTACTCATGCATGCCAGGCAAGCACCGTAAGAGCCAAGCCACTGCTCCAGTCCCCAGGATGGTCTTAAATAGGAGAGAGAAACCAGTGGCGGGACTTGAACCTGGTTCTGAATGAATCTCATGTTGTTTTCGACAGAAAGTCCTCCTGTTGGGAACAACTAGGTAAGGGGAAAGACGGATGAAAAAGAAGCAGCATGTTCGGAGTGTCCGCTCTGCGGGGGACTCTTGACATGCCTTTCATTCCCACAGCACATGGGGCTTATCCAGCACTCAGCTCTGAGGTTTTCTTTGCCTCTTTGCACTGCCTCTCAGCGAGAAATGTACTGTCACTGTCTTATTTTGACTTCTACCCTTTCATCTCCCTCTCCCTCCTCTCATGCCCAACAGACTTCCCAGAAAGTTGGACTTGACACTTACAGCAGATAATTCTATATAACATTTATTGATCACTTTCTAGATGCTGATCTCTGTGTTGATCTCTTCATGTAAATTTTCTCATTTTATCCTCAAAAGACCCATGAAGAAAATGGTATTGTATCGCCATCTGACAAATGAGGTTTTTGCACCATGATTTCCTCTCTCTCATTCCCCAATTGCATGAGTATATTTTCCCTTGGATTAAGGAGCCATGGCCTGGAAAGGAATGCAGGTCCTCTTAGAAGTAAAACTACAGCCCCAGAGCCAACTCCTCCTCTCTTTGGCTCCTCCATCCAAAGTGAAGATGCATCTTTTTGTCAGCCCTTATCCTACATTAGTATCTTCGTTGCACCTCAGCATCAATGCATGGGCCAGGGAGCTCAGATTATTTAGGTCTTTGCAGCATGGCAGACACATCTGGTCACGTGGCCACAACCTAGGTGTCTTCATTATGATACTGATAGACAAACAGTCCCACACGCAGCTCTGCCCTTCCCCATTTGGTTTGTGTTTAAAAGAAGACCCTGACAAGTCCACCTAAAGAAAATGAAAGAGGTACTGGGGCAGAGTACAATGGACTGGTTAATGTGCAGACATAAACTTGATAGCTCAGGACCAGGGCCACCATAAACCTCCTCCACACTGCGGTACAGGTTGTGAAGGGAACAGCATGCCTTGGCGGGTGGCTTAGCTGCTGATCCTCAAGGGTTTGCAGACCTGCCTGTCTTACAGCTGTCTCCTTCCTGCCATGGGAGGGCCACCATTTCTGAGCTCTGCAGGGGCTGTAAACTTTGGCACAAGGAGACAGGATATGCAGTTCTCAAGGGGCACTTCAATGAGTGTGAGTGGTTCAGCTACACCTATAGATAAGCCAAACAACCCATTTGAACACATTTCAAATGACTTTTGAAGGTCATCTCATCTATGCTCCTGTCTCTTCTTTGGATCCATTCAAAAATCATTTCAGACCGAAAACACCTCCTGTTTTCAAGAATTGCCAAGTGTAAGATTATGTGTGTGGATTTATCTTAACAACTTAGATGACCCCAAAACAGAAGTTTCCTCCAGTCTAACTTTAATCACTGTGCTTCAGGAACACAGCCTGTTTCCTCTTGTTCTACCTTTTGGAGTGGTGAAGGGTATTTCACTGACGTCTTGAATCATTTAGAAGGACTTAGGATTCAATTTAATACAATAAATATTTACTGAGCTCCTGTGTCCCTCTTGGAGGTTGGAACTGATAGGGCCACAGAGTTGATAAGCCAGGCTTCCTCCTACTCTCAAAAAGTACAAACTCCTGCTTCTGTATCTTTGCAGAATATGGGAAATGTCATAAGAGGGCTTTGGAGCCATCAACTTGACCTGGGGCCACATAATTCCCGATGGTGGTGAGGATACTCAGGAGGGCACCTGCATCCCGTCAGAGCCAAAAGTGATGAACACAAAATCCTAAGCAAACTGTGGCACAATTGTCTGCCAAGTGGAAGAAGCCAGCAGAAGAGGCCTCAGCTGTGGCTGTCAATCTGCTATTGTGGTCCAGACCTGAACTACGTGCCGGAAATTCAGCAGTGAGCATGATAGATTTGCGAAGCAGCATTGCTGCAGTCTGAATGTGTCAATCCCTCCAGAACTCTTACTTTGAAATCGAGTCCCCATGTGATGCTGTTAAGAGGTGGTGTCATTGGGAGATGAGTCGGTCAAGGAAGATTTCGTGTCCTTATGAAAGAGACCCAAGCGAGTGAGCACACCCCTCCACCACATGAGGACACAACTAAAGACAAGGCCCACTAACCAGGAAGTGGGCCCTCCCTGGACACCAGAGGCTGGCTCCTCTGTGGTGGACTTGCCAACTTCCAAAGCTGTGAGAGAGAAGCCCTGTTTGCTTATAAGCCACCCAGCCCACACTATTTTGTTATAGCAACCTGAACGGATTGTTTACTTTGTTGGGCTGTGTATGTATATGTTTTCATTCAATCCTCAAAATACCTATGAAGTATTTTACTTATATAAAAATCCAAACTGTAAACTTCAAGTATGTGTAGTTTATTGTATGTCAATGATGCCTCTTGTGGAGGGGACTGAGGAATAAGAATAATTACTCAACCAATATGTATTGAGCATAATCCATGGTGCAAAATGCTACAGAGCATTGCCAAGGGCTCTTGCGGGCCTCACACTCTAGTGAAGGCAATGAACGTGATTTTGGTCATCTTAACTTGTTGCTCCACTTCTGCCCCATCCCTTCACTATCACCTTATAATGCTTTATCTTTCTTCATTGTAATTATTTATGTGTGTGCGTATGTGTAACATCGTGTTAAAATATCTATTGCAGATTTCTATCATGTGGATGGAAACCCCAGGAGGGCAGGGACGTCAGCCCTGGATTCTTAGAACCTAGAATCATGCCTAGTACAGGGTAGGAACTTAAATTCCTATCTTTCCATCCACCCACCTATGCACTTGTCATTTCCTCATATGTTTACTTATTCTGATAGCATGAAAAAGCTGATGCATTCTTAGAAACAATTACTTATTTTGAGAGATCAGAAAGCTGGCACCTATAATCCATGCTGGGGAAACAGGAGAATCCCCAGTGTGAAATCAGCCCTCTAAAACTTAAAGAGACCTTGTCTCAAAAGAAAAGAAACTTCAGTGAAAGAAGAAGTAAGCACATGAAAAGATACTAAATTAGCATCTTTAGTTATTACAAAACAGCAAATCTAGAGCACAATGAGAAAGAACCACATACCTATTTGAATGACTAAACTTTTAAAAATTGAACATACCAAGTGCTGCAACACCTGGAACTCCAAACATTGCTGGTGAAAGTGTAAAATGGTCAACGACGTGGGAAGCAATTGGGCAGTTTCTTAAGATGTTCAACATATACTTACAGTAAGATCCAGCCTTCAAATCCTAAGTGTTTACCCAAGAGAAATAAAAAGTGCAGGTCCACATGTTATGTCTGAATGTGCTCCCCAAATTCATGTATCAGAAACTTCATCCCCAGCGCGACCTTGTGGAGAGCTGAGGCTTTGGGGTACCTGGTTAGGTCATGGGTGCTCTGGCCTCCTGTGTACATTAATGGCATTATGGGAAAGCTGAACCAAGGAGTTTGGTCCTTTTTGGTTTTTTGTGAACCCAGCCTCCTTTCCTCCTGAGATGCAGCATTCAAGTCACCTCTTGGGAGCTGAGAGAAGCCATGGCAGATGCCATAGTCTTGACCTTGGGCTTCTCAGTCTCCAGAACTGTGAGAAATAAATTTCTGCTCATTATAAAATACCTGCTCCCAGGTATTCTGTTATAGTAGCACAGATGGACCGAGATATAACACAAACACACATGAATGCTCATAGTGGCTTTATTTCAATAGTTAAAAACTAGAAAAACCAAATGTCTATCAATAGTTACGGATTAACAAACTCTAGTACATTCATACGATGAAATACTACTAAGCAATAAAAAGGAAAGGACTGCTGAATAAATAAAGCCTGAACAACAAAAGCACAGACTGTGTGGCTTCATTAATATAAAATTCTAGAAAATGCAAACCAATCTATAGTGACAAAAGAAGACCAGTGGTTACCTGCAAATCAGGGTAGGGGTTGCAGGGATGGGCAGGGAGGTGACTCAAAGGAACAGGAGAAAACTTTTACTATAGCAGATACGCTCACGGTCTTGATTGTGGTGATGGTTTCACAAGTATATACTGATGTAATAATTGAAATTGTAAACTTAAAATATGTGTACTTTACTATTTTGTGCTCCAATTAAAATGAGAAAAAATTAAAAGTGACATTTTTGAAAATTTCATGGTTGCTCTATGAATAAATGCATAAGCAAGTCTTAAAGAATGGAGTATAAGGATGAGCCATCCGCTTCTACATGGAAAAAGTATTAAGGAAAACATTAGTTAATATGTACTGAGAACATATCGTGTTCGGCAGGCAGGCTACATACAGGTGTTTTATCAGTTAAGCCTGCAAAAATTGTGAGATAATTATTGTTATTATCCCCATTGTCAGTTAATAAAATTGAAGTTCAAGAAATTGAACATTTTGCCAAATATCTCAGGAGTACTAATTGACATAACAAAAATTTGAAAACAGATCCATTTGATCTTTGATTTTTTTTTTAAAGAAAGGGACAGTGAGAGAGAGAGAGAAAGAGGGAATCATTTTTTAAACTTAAAAAAAACTTCACGTGGCTTTCATTGCTCTGAGACTTCATTGTGTGCATGGTGCCGAGGTTTGAACTCACATATTCACATATGCCAGGCAAGTGCCATAACCTCTGAGCCACGACTCCAGCCCTTGATCTTTGATTTTAAACTGATCGTATGCTCTTGTTAAAAGCATAACTACTTTTGAGAGAAATTGGGTGTGGGTTGGGCGGGGAGGTGTGGTTGGGACAGTTGAGTCTATTGATTATTCTAAGTATAATACTTAGTTCGGATCATTACTTTCACAAATCTAAAGTATAAAACAAAAAAGAAAGGTATTGAAATTGTATTTAGAAATCCCTAAAACCATCGTCTTATCTATGTCAAACTTGACCTTATCCTCTCATCTCCATCTCAGCCACCATGATCACTACTACCACCACTTCATGCTGGGCAATTGCTCAGCTTCCTGGCTGGTCTCCCCTGCTTTTATGCCCCACACAGCAGCCTGGAAGGTCATCTGAGACCTGAAATAGTAGTTTGCTACTTTTTCTCTTAACACCTTCCAGTGATTTCCCAGGGCTTCTAATCATAATCTGGCCCTCACACACTCCTCTGATCTTGCCTTATGCAGTGCTCTCCCAAGTGCTCAACCGCACCAATATCCTTTCTAGCTCCTAATGACATAAATGGATTCCACTATGGTTTGAATATGTCCCCTCCAAAATTAAGGTGTTACCAATGCAACAGTAGTAGGAGGTGGGTTTAAAGATGTGATTAGTGGGCTGGAGCAGTGGCTCAGTGGTACAGTGTTTGCCCTGCATGCGTGAGTACACGGATTCAAAACCCAGCACCCACGTACACAATTAAGTGTCAGAGCAATGAAAGCCACGTGACAAACTAAATAAAATTGATTCTCTCTGTCTCTGTCTCTCTCTCTCTCTCTCTCACTATCCTTCTCTCTTAAAAAAAAAAAAAAAGAGGTGATCAGGCACCAGGCACAGTGGCACACACCTGTAATCCCAGCGACTCCAGAGGCAGAGACAGGAGGATCATAAGTTCAAAGCCAGTCTCAGCAACTGAGCAAGGCCCTGAGTAACTCAGCAAGACCCTGTTTGAAAACGAAAAAAAAAAAAAAAATTAAAAGTTGCTAGGTTGTGGCTTGGTGGTAAAGTACTTCTGGGTTCAATCTAAGATACCAAAAAAAACAGTGCTGATTAGTAAATGAAGGTCCTCTTTTGTGCTTGGGATACGGTGCTCTTAATAAAGAACTCAAGGGCAAGGGGTTTGTCTCCTTTGTCCTTCTGCCTTCACCTTCCTGAGGACTCAAGGAGCCATCTTGGAAACAGAGGCCAGAACCTCACCAGGCAGTAAACCCACGAATGATTTGATTGTGAATGTTCTTCCCTCCCGAACTATGAACTGTGAGAAATAAGTGTTTGTTCTTTATAAATTTCCCAGTCTATGGTGCTATGTTATAGGTACACAAAATGAACCATTTCAGAGTTTTTATATTTGACTTCCCCTCTTTTCAAAATGTCCTCTCCGTAGGTTTCTGTGTGTTTCACTCTTTCTCATTCTTATCACAGTTCAAATAGCAGGTCTTCTACTACTGCAGTTCTACACTTCACCTGAGAAGTTTTGTTGTTGTTGTTGCTGTCTATTTATCACCAAATTTTGTTATTCTCACATTTACTATTATCTGAAACAGTCTCATAAGTTTGTTTGATTCTTGTCTCACCCAAATATATTTCCTATTCTAGTGAACAGGAAATATTTCAGTCTGTTGTTACCATTGTATCCCCAGTGCCTAGAACAATGCTGGGCACACAATAGGCACTTAATAAATATTAAGTGAATGAACTGACTACATTACAGAACAAATGGTTAGTGATAAGATTCAATTCTTAATTTCACTAGTAGGTGTTGTAGCCCAACATCTGATGTGAACAACCACCAATATGTCAGCTTGGATGGCTGATACCACCAATATGTCACATTCTGTGTTCATAATTTGTGTCTTAATTTTTTAAGTTTAAAATTCCATGTAGTGAATGGCACCAAATGTACAATGTGGTAAATCTGACGGTACAGCCACGCTATAACATTTCCTGTGCTTTAATGGACCTGAATTCATCCTCTGATTTTACCCTTTTTTGTGTTTTTAAGGTTGCATATACTTGGTCTCATCAGGACTAGGTCAACATTCTTAGCAACACCTGTCCTTATCACCTACATTCTCTTTGAACTTCTATGATGATTTGTTTGTGAAATAACCTCAACCCAAACTCTAAACTGGTTGTATATTCACGACTGCTTCTGAGTATCATAAATCATTTTCTTTCTCATTGCTATTGTGAGGATAAAGCTTCATAGTGCCTCTCTTTGGATTACTGAATCTGCCAACTCTCCCTCCTGGCTGCCAAGAATTAACAGCATCAATAAGTACTTAGAAAAGTCTGCTGTAAATAACCCAAGTTTCCACCCATTATAACCTATACATAAATTACGGTGGTGCTCAGCTGCAGCCCATCTTATTTGTCTATGACGTTTTTAGAACTCAGTGTTTAGGTGTTCTCCCTGGTGGTGGGCAAGATGCACTGGAAAGAAACCTAGATTAGAATGTTCATGGGGTCAGAGATAAATAGACTGTCTGAATCATGAAGCATTTCTTTAAAAAATTATTTGTTAGGGCTGTTTCCTAGCTGCAGAGAACCGGACAGGAAACAAAAGAATTTTTCTTTTTTTCCCCTCTACTTTTTATTTAAACAAACAAATTATTCCATGTCTCTCTCTTTGTAGATGGGTGCAGTTGACAACACAGAGAAAAGAGAGAACCCAAACAATGCAGCAAACTCCCTGCCCACGTGGTGCTAGGCACTGGAGAAAAGAACAAAACCAAACGAAAGCCATTGAGCAAACACAATGGCCTTGTCTTCTACCTTTCTTGTGGCACAAAACCAAAGTGGACAGAGCTCTGCTTCCCACCCCCAGCTCCCTCAGTCTTCTCAGGTCCGCATCCCTGTGCACTGGGGCTCTCTGGCTTCCTGCTGCGCTTTCTCCCTTCCTCCCAGGGCATGGAGCTGACTGGCAGTTTGACAGTCCAGATTGCAATTTCAATCCACCAGCTAGTACTGCAGCTCATATAGCAGCTTTGAATTCATGAACGAGGCTTAGGAGAAAATGTATTATCCTTGTTTGTAGATAGTGAAACACATGAGTGGTGATCCCAGGGAGAAGGTGGGGGTGCTAGGGGTCCTGAAGAAGGTGGTGGTACCACCCACTGTCTCTCATGAATTGCCTCTACTCAGGCGTCCTGAAAGCTCTTGAAACTCCTTCATGGTGGTCCTCAGCAGACTCCTTAAGCAGTGATTTGGAGATGAAGACCAGAGCTCAGGAGCTGTGAGAAATAGGAAGTTTGATGCTCTGTCTTCAGAATGTAGTCTTTGGGTTCTCATATAAAAGGAACCATGTGGTCAGATAATCCGTTTTTTAATTCCTTATCAGATATCCCTTTAAACTCATAGCTCTTTTCTGTACCTCCAATTTTATATTAGCCAATCATGCAGGTTGTACCCCTGAGCTCCTCCAATCAGAGTGAAGGGTAGGATTGCATGGGATTAGAGATACAAGCAGGTGTGCTTGTTGATCAGATCCCCTTTGTGGGTGCACCCTTCTGCAGAAGTAAAGTCTGTCTTGCTCACTTCAGGCACGTGTTTTATTTTCTTACAGCAACTCAGAATTTTTAATAATTTTATTTCTAATGGGCCTAGGCCATGATAGATTGAAGATGGAGAGATAGTAATGACATGTGTCTGATCACACACAAAGATGTCTATAATTGAGAGTGTGTGGGTTTAGGGAAGACTAGCATGAGACTGAGCCTTGAGCTCATTATAGATTTAAAAACTATTTGTTGAATGAATGAATGAATAAATGAGTAAAAAAAAACTTTTATGATATTTTGTGGCCTATAGTTACCAAGCATAACAGACTTCTTAGGACCACCCATCTCTAAGGAAATCTAATATCCCCTCTCCTAAATCCAGTTAAAATATTTATAGTCCTAAAGCTTACATTTCTCCACCACTGGCATCATTTCCATACTAGGGAAATATCCTAGCAGACTAAGGAGGACACAAACTCGGGCTTAAAGTCTGAATTCAGCTTTTAATGTCTTGTAAAAAAGAAGAGACACTCCCTGGTCCTCTGTTTTCCTTCCCAGTGAATGGAGACAGCCTGTGTGTCATCACAGGGTGGGAGTCACACCTCTGAGCCACCGCCTGGGTTGCAAAGCTTTAGTAGTTGTCATTTTGTCCCCTTTCACTTTTCAACCCTTGGACAAATGAAGCAGTTGCCTCTGGTGGATTCTGTGCTCAGATGAGTAATCTTTAGGTGATGGTGGCTCGTCATGGGTTAGTGACTCAAAACCCTGGGGAGACAGGCAGAGTCTGTCCCGAAGGATGCAGCCTCAGGCACAGCCCCTTCTGGGACGTACTGTGGAGCTGGGTCAGGCTTAAGGCAACTTGATTTTCAACTGTGGGTTTACATCGGTACTTAAAATAAGCATAATGCGAATTACTTGATGTTTGTCTATGTGTGCGTTCCATATAAAATTTAAACAAAATAGTCATAAACTGCACTGGCTCACAAACCCAGAGCATTATGAAACCAGACGGCAGGGCTAATGAGAGCGGGAGTGAATCGAATGAGCGGCATTCCTCTGAGATTCATCTCCATGGAACTCGGAGGGATGAGAATTGGAGAGAAAGGGAGGGGAGGGGTATGCTGCCAGTAGGAAGGCAAGGAAGTTGAGTGGGACCACAGCACTCCACCCACACCCTCTGGACACGGTTTTATGGGGAAGGGAGAGAGATAGGAGATATTTAGAGGAGCAAGGGACAGTTTCCAAAATGTAAAAAATAAATAAATAAATAAATAAATAATCTTGCAGTTTAATGATACTGAAGCAGAGGCTGAGGCAGTGGCTCAGCTGTTGGAGCATTTGCCTGGCATGCGCAAGGGCTTGGGTTTGAACCCCAGCACCACATACACAACTAAGTGTTGGAGAAACAAAGACCAGATGAAAAAATAAATAAAATTTATTCTTCCTTTCTCTCTTTCTCACTCTCTCCCAATCTCTCTCTTAAAAAAAAGAAAAAGGAAAAGAAGAAAAGGAAAGATCCTGGAACATTTAGATGGGATCCTGGGTGACTTTCATTTGACTCAGGTGCTTTCCAAGTGCCTACTGTGCATCCACACAGTGAAGTTGACTGAGAAATGCCGAGTGTGTTTGATGCATCCTATTACAAAGCTTTTCTTTTATTAAATATTCATACTGCCCTTGACCTCAGCCCAGGTCCAGGGTCAGCAGCTCCCTTCTCTGTGGTCCAGAATATCAGCATTGGAGGACTTTTCGTGCATTATCTGTAGGACCCAGGCACCCTGATGGCACCTGTATGATTGCTGGGACTTTAATATTGCTTGTGTTCATTCTTCCTTCATAAGCCTGGAAAGGCAGTCAGGAATCATAGAAACAAAAAATGAAATCTCCGGAAGGGATTTTAGGGATCACTCAGTCCATTGCCTTTACAGGTTAAAAAAGAAAAAGTCCAGGAAGGAGAGGCACACTCAGGAAAGGGTAGCATGTAAGCAGTTGGCCTAGAAGTTGAGTGGACATCCAGTTCTGCAGTCTTCTATACAATGGAAAGGGCTGTCACCCTGATTCTGTTTAGGAGAGCACAAAGTCATTATTTTCCACTTGACACATTTCATTCAGCCGTCATTTCCTCGGATCTTCTATCAGGTGTGTTTATAGGTATGTACATCAGTTCAGCAGAGAGAGAGAGAGAACCTGCCACAAACAGCCAAGCGCAAGGCAGACACAGCCAGCAGAAGTCACCAGTGCTCCAAGAGGCTTGCATGGAGTTGTCACCTGTAAAGGAAACACCCCTTTAGCACACTGCCACAATCCCAAGCTGGCTTCCCCTACTCACAACCTGAGTCTCCACTTTTTATGAGTGATGCAGAAATAAATTGACTAAGCTACAATCTCATCAATTGGAAGACCTTCTCCACATCAAAGATGTAGAAGCCTCACTTCTCAGGAACGAAGAAAAGAGAAAGGGAGGAGAACGAAGAAAAATGAAAGAGGAAATGGCAGAAGGAAAGAAGAAGGATATGAATGAACTATCTCATCTACACAGATTTATAAAAGATTCAATCCAGCCCACTAGGTGATACTTCCTCAGTACTAAGACCTCTGGTGCCTGTCTTGTATTTCTAGCCCTGGAACAAAAAGTCTCACTTTCAAATTTCTCCACCCAAAATAAAACTTGAACTTCCCACTTCCTCATTTTTTCACTTCCAACTCAGAACTCAGAAGCAGCATCTTCTACACCTACCCATGGGACATGTCTGGCCCACTCCCCTACAGCCTTGAATGTCACAAGAAGTTCTGAAATTTGCTCAGCTGAAAATATATTTTACCACTTTCTTTGCAGTTCCCACACATTCTTGGATTTTAAAAGTCACTTTAGCACCAACTGGAGGCTGTTCTGGGGTCCAAACAGCTGTTGCAAGTTGGTGACATAGGTCCCCAAGCCCTGGCTGAGAACAACCTAACAGCCAGCAATCATTTTATGACCCAGCAACCTCGCCTATTAAGTATATATCACGCTGGCAATCCCTGTAGGCTCCCTTTCCGAGACCATTGAGGTGCAAAGATAATATTTTAGTGAAATATAAATGTATATTAATAAAATAATCTTTGTGCCTGTAATTATTCCATTTACCCAACATGGTGCTCTCAGTCCGAACCTGAGCTGCCAAGCAGCACAGCTCTCAACTTGGCATTTCCCAAGCCCTCCTAGCAGAGGGTCTCAGGTCAAATACTTTGTCTGTCTCTCTTTAACTTCGCATTCCACCAGAACCCAGCTTCTCCTTTGCTTAAATCTTATTTTCCCCCAGATCCCCATTCCATTCCATCCACTCATCAAGCAGATGTGCCAAGCACCTGCTAAGGTCAAACTCCATGAAAGTGCAGGGTTTGGACAGACGCAAAGACACAGTGCCAGGGCCCCAAGAGTTCCAGTCTAGCAGTAGGAATCGGACAAGCACAGAGGCAATCATAATGCTGGGGACAATGTGATCATTGCCTTCCAAAACAGGGACAAAATCCTATGGGAGGGAGAAACAATTGGCTTAGGATGAATGGAGGTGCCATTTGAGGTGGGTCTCATGGGGTGGAGGATTTTAGCAGGCAGAGTTGGTAGGAAGATGCGCATGTTTGTAGGATATGTCAGAGCAAAGGCAGGGACGTGACGTAAGTGTGGTGGGTATATGTGCTCAGTTTTCAAATCAGGGTACAAGCAACAGAATACTCAATGAAAAACTATTCAGAACTGGAGCTGGAGCAGTGGCTCAGCATTTGCGGCACTTGACTGGCATGTGCGAGGACACAGGTTCAAACCCCAGCACCATATACACAACTGTGTCAGAACAACAAAAGCCACATGAAAAACTAAATAAAATTGATTCTCTCTTTCTCTTTCTCCTCTTTCTGTCTTAAAAAAAAAAGAAAAAGAAAAAGAAAAACTATTCAGAACTAAGGACATATAGTACGTTCCACATGAAATAAATTGTTCCAGAGTTGTTTAACTTAGCAGATCAGTGTGAGGGCTCAGCAATTTTTTTAGTCCCTCATATATGAAGGGCAACTTTATAATCTCTAAGTATCCCATCCTCACAAAATAAAGTCCAAAGGCAAAAAATAAAGATGACTCTGCTGGAATTCTTTTTGCAAGGGGGATAAACATCCTTAGAAACCCCCACAAGACTCTTTTTTTTTTAAATTCGATGAACATGGTCTTACAATTAGGAGGATTCATCGTCAAACAATCAAGAACAAAAGTGTAATTTAATCCAGCAGAACAGCATCACTTGTCCATGTGTTGGCTGATCATTGGCAGTGGGAAATGGCATTGACATGATTGACTTAAACATCCTGGACCTTGAGAGGCCTCTTGACACACTGAGATGCCAGATACCAGAATAAAACAGGCATTTGACGTCGTAAAAATAAGGGGGCTTCTGCCCCCGTGATACTCACTTTCTCACATCTTCAGATGTTTTGTGTAGATAGTTTTATCAAGTGCCATATGAACCCTTCACTTTTCCACCAAGAACTCCCCAAGATGCTTTGTATGTTCCCAGGCACACTGGAATTATTTCATTATTTGCTTCCTCCCCTTGACAATGACTGTGTTGGGAGCAGGGACAGTTTTTATCTACTTCTTATTCCTGGCACAGTCCCTGACCTAAATTAGATGCTCATTATGCACCTATTGACCTGAGCAAATGTTTGGTGAATGAATGAATGGGTGAGTGGAGGAAGTGAAGCTGGGGACTATATGTGGAGGGGACACCATCTGAGGTGAGTCTCATATGGCTCAAAAGTGGTTTTCAACCTCTTCCTATTCTTCCTTCGTTGATGTAACCATTGACAAACTTCACCACAGATCATGAGGGAGCCGGCGTCAGGCAGTTCAGCACCATTTTTAATAAATAGACAGGCAACCAACTTCCAGGCTAAATGTGATCATACATGAATGAGAGAGGTGAGCAAAGGGGAGTTACGGGAAGGAGAAGTCTTCACATTGATGAAATATTCTTGGCTACTTAGTGGGCTCTCTGATGTATTATCTTGTATCTTCGTCTTCACCTTTGCCTTGGTAATTCAGTTCTTAATTCTAGGTGAAATCTCTTCAGGAATTGATCACAGGCACTGGCTTGATGAGGTTGAATATCTTTGTGTTGATAAAAATCTTTTTCTCTCAATAAATCATCACGGATAATGCACATCCAATAAAGTCACTTTGAGAAGTTAATCAAACTCACATTTTCATTTTAGATAGATGGACTGCTGCCAGAAGGGCTACAGCTATAATATAAATAAATATATATATATATATCTGGGTTCTCAGGGTACAGAGTTCCAGAGTTCCGGTATTATGCTCTCAACCTCATGTTTAATCCCAGTTCCTTCTGTCACTAATTCTGAGGCCCTGGGAATGGCTTCCCTTCTGTCCTCTTCCAGGTCAGACACCTTCAGTAACTGGAGAGTTGAGAAATTTTATACAGATGAAAAAACCCATGTTGTGTCCAGAGTATTCATATGGTGTGATGGTTAAGAACTCAGGCTCTGTAGCAGATCCTGGACCTGAGTTCAAATCCTGCCTCCACAACTCAGGAACTTGTGGGCCTGAGCAAGCTACTCCCTAAGCCTCTTTCTGACTTCCTTTGTGATGTGAGGCAATATTACCACTTACCCCTGCTGCAATGAATAAAAGCTGTCATGGGCATAAAGCCAAATGGAAGGTGCATGTTACGGAGTCAGCATTCAATAAATATTATCTTTTATTATTATCACTATTTCCATTATCCAGGCTTGCTTCTTTGGAAACAAGTGGAGTGAGACAAGAGGCTTCTTGGAGAAAATAAGTGCTTTTATGCCACACAGTGCTACATGGATTGAATCCCCAAGAAATGTCCTCCCAGAAAAAGGGACAAACAAAGGCACCACCACTAGAGAGCAAGGCTGATTTGTTTTGAAAAGAATCTCATGATTGGAAAAGGAAACCAAATCCATGCCCCGAAATTGAGCTACAGATAATGAAAGTGTCAATGTGGGGCACTGGTCAGAATACTGACTCTGTTGAAAAAATTCATCATCGTTCAGAAAAATATATATCCAGGCACCTTGTCAGTGCGCATCTCGTCCCTCTCTGTGTCACCCAGGCAGCGGATCTGCTTCGTTTACTGATAACAATAGAAGAAAAGAAAAGAAGAAAGTTTTTATTATCTCCTAGCTGAACACCATGGGGCCAATATATCTGTCCATGGAAGACTGCACCAGAGCCTGGTTCCCAGTCGCATGCATGATTAGCAGAATCAACAGTTGTGTGCAAGCTTTATTGTTTCTCCAGTCCCTGGGTGAGTTGCAGGGAGAGGGAGAGGAGTCCCCCAATTCCAAGGGAGGGCTGAAGACTTTTCTCAAGTTACAGAGATTCCTGTGGGTCCGGCCATGGGGGATCTAGTAGCCCAGGCAAAGGAATAGGGTGGTGGCACAGACAGAGGGCTGTCATAAGAACCCATTCAGATGAACATGGGTATAAGAAGAGCATTGCATGCACTCTTCCGTGAGCCACAGCACCTCAGACAACCCCCATCAGGGCACTCATCAACTGGCCTGGCAGGACCAACCTGCTGGAGCAGAGATAGCCCCACCCTCCTGCTTCCTGTCTTATCTGCTTTGCTACCCATTTGTCCTAGCCCAGTGCCTGGGACATGTTAGATTCTCTCTACAGACTTAATGCGCTAACTGATTTGAATTGAAGGACAGTATGGGGCATGAGGAAGAAAAGGGTTAGAGATGCATTTCCTCTGAACTTCTTCACTTTTAACCATTGTTAACGGAACTTCTGAGGCAGAAGAGAAAGACCCTCTCAGTCTTCAGTGTATGTCCATAACACAAGGGCACTTTTCAAAATGCAAATAACTGGTCTCCATCCCATCTCAGGCCTATAAAACAGCCTCTCTTGAGGGTGAGGCCCAGGCATCTGATCTGCCTAATCTTTATAAGGATCCCCCAAATAAAAGTGTTGCAGAACCAGCCTGGAGAACCTGAGCAGTTAGGCATTAGCTACACCCCAGCTACCAGAACCTCATTCCCTCTGGAGCATCCAATCAGAGGAGAGATTGTGCTTGGAGTTAGACAGGGATGGGACAGATAAGGTGCACTTTTTAGAAGCATCAACTATTTTGCTTGTGGGTTTGGCTTCACTTGCAAGAACACAGTGCACTGGATCATTCCACAGCTCTCAGGAATAAACTAATCAACGATACTTGATTAGTTTATTAGATACCAGATCAAGCACATGACCATCAGCCCATTCACAGGTCACTTGAATAGTTTGACCTAAAAGAGATTAGTTGCAACCACAGAATAAGAGCTTCTGAATTCCTAAACTGCGTGTGGGTAGGTGAAAATTGCCTTGTATTATATACATGTCACACAATATTTCCAAAACCAACATCCAAAACCTCCTATGCTCATCTCTATCCAAATCCATCTATACCAGTCTCCATTTAGGTTCTCACTCCTAGTGTATAACCTTTCATGAGCTTGCCTCACCTGGAAAACAACCTTGTCTGGGTCTTCTTATGTGAGCAGGAGCTTAATTAGGTAGTCTAAGTGCCAGCAAACTTTTTTTATAAAGATCCCAAATATAGATAATGTGAGCTGTGTATTGGTCATGCTGTCTGCGTGTGCAACTACTCCTCTCTGCTCACAAAATTTGAATATCATATGACTTTTATGTGCCATGAAATACTCTTCTTTTGGTTTTTATTCAACAGTTTTGGAATATAAAAACATTTTTATTATGCTGGCCTTTCAAAAAAAGGTGGCAGGCCAATTTTGGCCCATGAGCCATGGTTTGCCAACTCTTGAGTTAGACAAGGGGTTGCTGTCTGGAGCTAGAGAAGGGTCCAAGCCTCAGTTTCCACAGTTTCACAGGGACAGCAGGACACAGAGAAAACACATCCTGGCTGACATCCTAGGCTGGCTCTGCTCAAGCATGTAAATAGGTTCAGAAGGATCTCCCAGAATCCAGATCCCATGCTAAGAGTCCCATAGAAGAAAAAAGGCATGCAGAGGTGTGGGGGTGGATGAGAATGAACAGCAATTTACAAATTTCAACGGATGCTTGCACCAGTGGGGTCTGTTAAAAGCATCTGGCAGACCCCAGAAGAGGCTCCTGATCAGGCTGGCTGGAACCTAGTCACATGGTAATGCTTTCGTAGGGTATTAAAAAAGATGCAGTATTTAGTAAGAAAAAATACTTAGGAAGAAGAAAACAATTAGTTTCTATTCCTGCAACAGAATGAGAAAGAGAGAGGGAGAGAGAGAGAGAAGAGAAAAGTTGGGGGAGGGGAAGGCAAGCACTCACTTTTTCTTCTGTTCTTAGGTTAGATATATTTTTGTCAGTGTTATTTTCAAATTACCTCCCAACGGATTCTGCTTCCTGGCACTATGGTCATTGTGGCATTCTGAAATTCCTCTCAAGTATTCAACTCTTTGTTGAAATAATTTTTCTTATTCCTCCAAACCCAAGTCTGTCGTGGCTGGTAACCAAGACATAAGAAAACACACAACCTCAAAGGAAGGGAGAGTGGGAGACCCAGCCCTCAGGGTGGGCATCATTATCTGAGTGGGAGGTGTGGAGTGTGTCCTGATTCCCCACGTAGGAAGGGTTCGAGGAACAGTGCCTCTGTCTTTCTGAATGCACATCATTAGGGCTCTGGGGAAGGGGCTGGAAGTGCCAATCCACAGCGAAAGATGAGCCAAGCTGATCAGGACATATATCTGGAAAGCAGAAATCATTTCTTTCCCTCTACACCACTTCCTAGTCTGCAACTTCAGCTCTGCTGCAGTACAAAAGCCCTATGTTACAATTTTACCAGCATTTGCTTAGCTGAGCCCAGAGTCAACAAAATCCATTAGATACTGTGAAGAAAGTTCTACAGAAGTAAAGCGTCACTCCTCCAGATATATCACTCTGCATCCTTGCTTGCCAGGTTGTCATCAGGGACATTACTTATGCTTGTGTAGACTTTTCCCTGCCTCAGTGCAGCCAGGTGAAATGGGAAGAGATCTGCTTATCAAGAAGGGTACCATCAGGGTTGTGCCTGATTCCCCTTACCCCATCTTCATTCCCATTTCTTTCTAAAAATGTTCTATCTGGTTACTTAAGCAGTGTAGCTGAGTGACTGTGATCACCCAAGAGACATCTTGTGATTCACCTGGAGACACTCAAGCAGGCTTGCTCTGGCTGTGGGAATTTTCTTCAGGACATCCACCATCCTCATTATTTATCCTTCTTGTTCATCTCAAGTTACTGGGCAAGGTGTGGATCTTTTTCCAGAAATAAGAGAGATACATCATAAGGCCCAAGTCCATCCAGAAGACCAATGTAGTCAGGTGCTCATCACTGGCTAAAAGTTTCTAATATTTCAAGAGAGCAACAGATTCAAGCCACCTGCAGGCTGAGCAGCACCCTTCCATTTTCTTTCTAGTTCTGGCAGTCAGTAGTATCCTAAGCAAATTCACCGCAGACCCTATACTAGCAGCTTGCCTTCTAATAATTAAAGCCACATATCCAGCTTGCTCGGTCCAGGCATCAAAGGCTCATAAAGCACTTTCACACCTGGAGCAACATTTGGCAGAGTCTGGAGCCCCCAGAGAGTGTGGTTATTGCTCAGCTTTCTTTTCCCCTGAGGTTTTGGGTTTCCTTCATTTTAATCCAATTAAAGAAAAGAAAAATCAGTAAGTTTTTAACACTAGTGGAAAAGGGCTCTATTGACAGCAGCTTAATCACTGTGCTAAGCAAGGTTAATTTCCATTCTTGGTCTTAAATAGGCCAGGTACTGTGTATGAATTTTTCAGTTGATGCCACATTCAGGTCACCTGGCTGCCTATTTTAATCAGAAGGCTTCCCCAGCTCAAATTTTTATGTTTCTAATTGCTCACCCAACCTCCTTCTCTGGAGACTGAAGTCGTTCAAATTGCAAGACAGATTTCTCCTGTGCATTTATCACGAGGAGATCCTACCTGCTCTCAGCCTTCTCCTCCCTCTTCCTTGACTCTAAACACACATGTATTTTTCTCTTCTCAGACTATGACATCTCATGGTGGAAGATGGTGTTTGAAGGGCAGGAGCAGTTGCTTATCAGTAGAGTACTTGCCTGGCATGTGCAAGAACATGGATTCAAACCCCAGCACCACATAAACTGTCAGGGAAAAAAAAAGAAAAAAGTAAATAAAACTGATTCTCTCTCTCTCTCTCTCTCTCTCTCTCTCACACACACACACACACACATACACACTTTCTATCTCCTTTCAAATAAAAAGAAGAAGAGGAAGATGGTGCTTGAGTGTGAAGATACAGGTGTGCATGCTTCCCTGCCCCATTTAACCCAGGACAAGAGCATCACCACAGCATCCTATAACTCGAAGATGCTAGAAAGATGGAAGAAGCAGTGAACAGAACAATATAAATTAAAAGAAAATTAAAACCATACCAAAATTCAAAGTCTAGAGATGAAAATCTATTAATTGCTGATTTATGGTTTGGTGACTCGGGGTTATTTGCCAGGTGTTAGAAGATAGAAAACAAAAATCTGTTAGCTTCCTGGTGTCTTTGGAGAACCCTATACAGCCCTGAAAAGTATCTCTCATTTAGATTGAGTAAATTTCATCTCTGGCTTCTCAGGGTTGAAGTATGTTCTCCAAAACTTCTCCAAGACAGGTGGTATCCTTAAAGGTTGAACTAATATAAACTGAAACCTTGAAATCTTCAAGGAATGTTCCTGGGTGACATCCCCAGGTATGACAGGAACATAACCATATTAGCTCACATTTATTCTAGTGGATTCCAAGGGCAGCATTTAAGAACCAGGACTCAGAGATTAAATGCTGAGTCAGACAGACTCATCTTTTTAACTTCTTTGGGATCAATGCCTGCTTATAGTTCCCAATTTCAGAACATTCTTGGATTGTTCAAAACTGGAGAATATAGTTAATCAAGTCAGGTTTTCAGTGTGGCCCATGGAGACTAGGTAATTAAAAATATTTACCCATGGACTGGAGTGGTGGCTCAGCGGTTTCGGCACTTGCCTGGCAAGCACGAGGACCTGGGTTCAAACTCTAGCACCACGTACACAACTGAGTGTTGGAGCAACTAAGGCCATGTGAAAAATTAAATTGTTTCTCTCTTTCTCTGTCTCTCTCACTGTCCCTCTCTATTTAAAATTTTTTTTTTTACCTTTAGTTCAAACACTAAAAATAATAATCTTACCTGAAGCTGTAGGAACTTAATGCCTTTCTGTTCTCCTAGCCATCTTCCTTCTGTTTATTTCAGAATGGAGAAGCTGTGAACACAACCCACACTGCAGGCTGGCAGTCAGGGAAGGGATACCAAACAGTCACCCTGACTTCTCTTTGACTATAAGGGACACTTATAGGCACACCTGCCTTAGGATCCTCACCTGGACCAAAGGAGAAATTATCCTTGATAGTGAGAGTGTCAGAGCAAATGAGGAGTCTGGGCAGCCCAGAGCCCTTGGGATATTGCGACCTCATCTGCTTTTGTCCTGCAGAGAGGGTAGCAGTCACAGCCTCCTGCTAACTCAGACCTTCTCCCAAGCGTACTTGTCGGGCCCTCCTCTTCTGGGTTGCCCTGTGGGTTCCTCTTCATGCCCACTTGTCTCCTCCTCTTCATCACCACCTTCAGAATGGGCCCGCTCCTTCCTCCATGCAGCCTGATTTTCTTCTTACTTGCGCTTCTAGCTCTTGCTGATATCACGCATCCTGTAAGTCAGCCTTTTGTAAGCAAAGTTCGTTGTCTCCTGTAAGAGACAGGGCTGCGTCTGATAGATCATTATACCTTTCCTGACCCTAGCTCATGGCCTGACCACAGGAAGGGTTCATAAAAATAAGGTGGATTGAAATTAATAAATTGGCTTGAATCTAATTAGTGCTCTCAAAGCACCTTTATTGTAAAAGGTGCCATTGTTATTAAACAGCAGGCATTTATTAAGCCCTTCCTGATTAGAACCTGTGGAAGCTGCAAGAAGGACTCCACTAAAATGATCTTTCTGGTGCTTTGGCTATTACTATATACGTGTGTGTGTGTGTGTGTGTGTGTACATACATATATAAGTATATATATAGTGTGTGTATATGTGTGTATATATATGTGCACATGTGTATGTGTGTGTGTGTGTGTGTATATATATATATATATATATACACATACATATTGTGTGTGTGTGTGTGTGTGTGTGTGTTCCTAAAGTTTTGGGTGGTAACTTTCTGAAGGGCAGGGAGTTAATTTTTCCTGAGTAATCATCAACCACTCATTACAGGAATTGTCATCATGTCATTTTATTCAATCTCACCACAATTCTACAAACTTAATATTTTAATCCCATTTCTCAAGTGAAAAGGTCAAGTTTGTGATATGTGCAGTATAGTGTCTAATATTGAACCACTACAAAGTAGGTCTAGGGTTCAAGACTAGTTGCCTCTGGCTCTGAGGGCTGAACCCCTGTCCCTGTGCTGTGTGTCTCCGTGACCTACCTTATTTAAGTTCACAAACGAAGACCCTAGCATTCTATCTTACACAAAGGAGGTACAAACTAAATGATTGATGAATAAGTAAAAACGCAGTCCCTCAACTCAAAGAATTTATTTACAATCTAGCAGCAGAGTCGATACATAAAGGGGCTCAAAAATAAATAGCAATTCAAAAGATATATAACAGTCCAGTATAACAATACAAGAACTGTCACAAGACTGGATAAGATTAATTGTCAAATGAATGATACAGGTAATAAGTACTGCAGGGTTGGAATGATTTGGCAAAGCTTCACGGAAGACAAGGGATGTTTCTAAGTATAACTTTAATATTTATGAAGAGCCTACTCTAGGCAAAGCCTTACATGCAAAGATGCACAAAACTCAGTCCAAGTTCTCTAAGTACTGTGAGCGTAGAGGGGGAAGGCAGGTAGGAAGGTAAATAGAAAATGAGGGCTTGAAAGCAGAGCCACACTTAGGGCAGAAGAGAACATGGTTGCTCATCCAGCTTCCTGTGTTTTCCTTTGCCTGTGGGCTCCCAAAGCACTTAGTAGAGCTTTGCTGCTTGGTGTAGGCAAGCCAAGGAGTAGGCAGCCTCAGCCTCATTTGGAACTTACTAGAAAATGCAAAACCATAGGACCTACCCATACCTGCTAAATAGAATCCACATTTGATTAAGATCAGGAGGTGATTTGGGGCTGGAGAGGTGGCTCAGTGGTAGAGAGCTTGCCTGGCATGCACAAGGACCTGGGTTCAAACCCCAGCACCACATACACAGCTAGGTGTTAGAAGGGCTAAAAACACCAGATGAAAAAAATGAATAAAATTGATTTCTCTCTCTCTCTCTCTCTCTCTCTCTCTCTCTCTGTCTCACTCTCTCTCTCATATATAAAACAAGAAGTGATTTGTGTGTATATTGAAATGTGCTAAGTATTGATCTATGACTCAGAGTACATAAGAGGCTGGGACAATAGTGATTCTGCTTATGGGTGCCACCTGTCCCACTCCAAGGCTGGTACAAACCTCTTGAAGGTGCTTTAGCAGAGTATTGAAGAAAGCAGTTTCAGGAGCCTTGCTCCTTGTCCTTTCAACGTTGTTGACATTTCTTTTTCTTCACTCGCACTGTTTTCCTCTCCTAAATTCCTGATTCATTCTCCCCCTCGCAGTTTACCTGTTGCTCCCAATCCCATTCTGTTCCAACAGCCAGACAAATGAGAACTGCTCTTGCTATTCCATCCGTTCAAATGTCAAATTCTCTCTGGAGCTGCTGGACATGTCAAGGAGAAGGGATTATCGTGTGGTTAAATATAGATTCTGACCCTGTCTCCCTGACCCGCCCCCATCCCCAGAGTCAGAATGAGCAGCCAGGGGAACAGAACAGAGAGAATGTTTTGCTTCTTCAGATGGGAAGGTATTGATCAGGAAGAGAAGAAAAACAGAATAGAAAACAAAACAGGAGGGAAAGCAATGGCATTCGAGTCTCAGCTGCATCCTATCCTGGATACAAAAGGCTGTTTTACTAGACAGGATTTCACTTTAGGTACCAACTGTGAAAGAGAAGATCTGAGAAAACGAGGCAGATATCAAATACATGCTTGGCATTTCCAACAGGAGACCTAGTAGCTATGCTGATCAAAAATCGACATAATGAGTTTTAAAGACAATTTTAATACGAGAGGAAGTTAAAGGCCAGAATAAAGTTAGAGCTGCTCATCATGAAAGGTTTGCTGAATAAGTGAGGCTTCCAAATTAAGAGAAAGAGGAGCTGCCCTCTTCAGTGTCTCAGAAAGCATCCTATGTAGTCTGCGAGTGCTTAACATAGATCATCTCATTTAATCTTCACAACAGCACTGTGTTGCAAATGTTTTTTTTTTTATCAGTTAAGGTAAATTGAGGCTTAAAGAGATTAGGAAACGTGTGTACTGTCTACCTCCCTGTCTATCTATCCATGTACAGTTGATCCTCATTACCCACAGTTCCATACTTATGAACGTCCCTTCCAGCTCAAAATCACTTGTAACCCTGAATCAATACTCGTGATGCTTTCATAATCAATCATAGACATGTGCAGAGTGGGGGAACACTGGAGTTTCCCAGCATGCGAGTTCTCAGCCAAAACTAAATGAGATGAACTAGGTGACACTCTTTGTTTTTCTTTTTTGTTTGTTTGTTTTTGAGAGAAGGAGAGAGTGAGATAGAGAGAAAGAGAAGATCAATTTTATTTATTTTTTCATCTGGTCTTTGCTTCCTCAATACTTAGTTGTGTATGTGGTGCTGGGGTTTGAACCCAGGGTCCTTGTGCATGCCAGGCAAAGCACCTTAACTGCTAAGCCACTGCTCCAGCCTTGACACTGCTTCCTTGTTCTTCAACCCACACACTGTCAACAAGTATCTATTTTGTACTCCACGCAGTGCCACATTTTTCACATTTTTGTCCTTTTTTTTGGTAACTTTACTGTTTAAAAGGTGATCAAGCATGGTAGGGCAGTGATGTCTAGCAAGCTGTACAGAGCCCTATGGAGAAAGAACCCCTACCAGCATCTCCACTAGGAGCAATGCTCTGGTAGTCACTAATTCAACGTTTGCGGTGAGCACATGACAATTTTAAGTCATGAATATCAGCCATACTTTTTCAAATGGCTGGCAAAGTCATACACATGCATAGAAACATGTACACACACATGTGCGTACATGTGCATATTTACCCTCAGGGAGACTACTGGAACAGAAGACTTTCAAAAATAATGTGAGGGAACTGGATCAGTGGCTCAGTGATGACGTCGCTTGCCTGGCCTGCTCGAGTACACAGGTTCAAAGCCCAGCACCACATACACAACGAAATCTCAGAGCAACAAAAGCCACATGGAAAACTAAATAAAATTGATTCTCTCTCTCTCTCTCTCTCACTGTCCCTCTCTCTTAAAAAAAAGATAATGTGAGATGGGAGGTAAGCAGCTAAGGGACCCAAAGACTGTCCTCTAAGAAGGGAAGGTCTGAACAACGCTGGGCTTTGTTTGGCTGGGTGAGCTGTGCATGTGTGAACCAAGGTTGAAACACAGCTTCAGGGACTCCTGCTTCTCCTTTCTAAGTGTGATTTAATATATGTTCCTAAAATATTAGATTGAAGAGGGCTGAGTCATGAGCCTGGCCTGGGTGCCCCTGGCCATGGTTCTGAGACACTGACTACTGACCATGATTGGGAAAGCAGGTCTGCCATGTTCCAGTATCACATCGTTTCTTACCTCTCCCCAAATCTGAGTGTGCAGAACTTTCTATTTCTTGAATTATAGAATTTGAGAAAATAAGAGGAAAGACCCTTTCACCCTTCTGTTGAGCACAATTTACTCTCCCCTTTCATTTGTCCTTTCCCTAGTTTACACCTAAACAAAAGCTAAAACATATGAGAATCCCATTTTCCATCCGATACTGGTGGATATTTTCTAAAAGTTGTAACGCATCCTACAAGTGGAGTAATATGTGACTACTTCTACCACTTCAAATATCTTCTGATAAAGTCTACACCATGTTTTTGTTACCCTTTTCCCTAATTTCACCAGACAACCCTAGATATCTCTGTGCTTTTCACCTTCACTCTCTATTTCCACTTACTTTCTCTTTGCTCCTCAATTCAATATGGTCTTCCGTCACATCCTGTCCATCAAGTGCCGAAATTGATAAGGACCTTCTATTCTTTATTTTACCCTATTTCTCTAAAGCCTTTGACACCACTGACTATTTTAAGGACTCATGAAATGTGTCAATGAAAATTAGGATCATAGAATGCTACAGCAAAAAGACCCCAGAAATCAGCAGACCATCAGTTTTGGGAATAGAGATGGAAGAAGAGTAACTTGCCAAAAATTATAGCTCCGTTTGGTGGAGGGAGCCCCATTGCCTGCCCTCTATAGCATCCATAATCTCAGTCTGTAGTCCTGGTATTCCAAGTTGATCTCCCATCCAACAATTATACAGGTCTGACCCTTGCCAGCTCATGACTGGCTGAGCTTGAGTATGTTCAAGGTGATAGATCTGTCTTTCCTGCCAACTTGCCTTCCTCTTCCTCCCAAAGCCCTCCATCCTTCATGCTGGCCTTTTGCTGATCATGACACCAGAGAATCAATACCAAGGGGAGAAGATTGAAATGACCAGGCACTATCCTTGAAAATGCCATGCTGCCTTGCTGCAGGGGAACTGATCAGAACTTTACTGCTCAGAGTTAAAGACCTTCAGATATGACAGAGTGGAACAGTTGCTAGGCTATAAAGAGATTTTTTTTTTGGTATCTTCTACTTAAGTGGGTATATTACCATTTGTAGGAATATTCTCGCCCACTTTTTATATGTCTGCTTATAATATGTATCATGGGTCCTTTGCACTTGGGAAGGCTATTCTATGTATAGTGCAGGTAAAAAAGAAAGTGAACAGGGAAGAAGGGGAGGCACAGGCCAATTGATTCTGGAAATGGCTGCCTCTACAGAAATGGGATATTTAATTCAGGGAAAACTCCCTCCCATCATATGCAATAGCCAGAGAGTCCAGGTCTCTAGTATTTATTCGCTGGGACTCCTCTTTTTCCTTGTGCCTTGGGGAGGACTCCCCACTCAGATGGAAAACTGGGGTGGAATCTATCATGTCCAGTAAGTTGTACCATGGGCATGGGCGCTAATCCCGTATGATGAGCAGCCCAAAACTCTGACAGGGCATAGTTACAGAGCATTAAAAGAAGTGACCTTGTTTCTACAAACTTACAGAGTGCCCTCACAATTTGGAAGGAGCAACCAAATGGAGAGATTTTTCTTCTTTTTCTATCTCACCAATCTTTTACTAATAGACTTTAAATATTATAACAGCCTAATCCCTGTTGTCCTTAAGCTTTTTCTTTCTTTCTTTTTTTAATTTAATTTTTATAGGGCAGCCAAGGGCTAGATTGTCTTTATTAAATCGAAGAAGATAATGCATGTGGAAAATGCTTTGCAAATTGTAAAACACCATACAAATGTTAGTCATTATTATTGTCATTTATTAACCGACGCTGATTCTCATTAGGAAGAGTTTGGCGAGCCTGCCTCCCCCTTAGCCACCCTCAGCCTCGTGTGTGGTTATTTTATGATGTAGAGTAATTCAGGAACAGAATGAAAGCAATAAACTTTCCATATGCCACATGCTATCAGAAACAAAAAGACCTCCATTTAAAGGTTCATTCATTCATTCCACAAATATTTATTAAATAACTACTATTTGCAGGAGCAATGTAATGGTGAGTTTAATAGTCTCTGCCCTAAAGGACCTTTGCATTATGCAGGAAGAAAGACATTTTTAAAAATTAAACAAAAATATGATGATAAATTGGGTTCGATACTATGAAAAAATAGAAAAAGAAGGAGTGGAATACAATGAGAGAATATAATAGGTGGCCATAATTAGATGGAGAGAGTAGCCCAAAGCCTAATCCAGTGCCTAGCACTAGTGTATGTGTTGATACATATTCGTGGAATAAATTAATAAGTATTCAATTCATTAATTAATGGTTTCTCTGCGTAAGTGGCATTTAAGCTGAGAACTAAGGGATGAGTAGGAATTAGCAGAGAAAAGAACTTGTGGTTATTAAAGAACAGAAAATGGTTAGAAAACCTAGGGGAGGACAGTGATGTGCTAACATGAGGGACTGAGGCAGAGCATCACAGACCACGTGAAGACATCTGTTCCAGCTGGAACGCCTAGCCTGTGGTGCTTTGCTCCAGGAGTAGCTTCATCTTATACAATCTCTAAAAATCTTACACTGATTATTGATTGAAGAAAAAAACAGTGTGGATCCATGGGGAGCGGGGAGACAACTCAGCAGTCTATTGGAAGTCCAGGAGGATCTCAAAGATGCCTCCTTGGGCATGTTGGTGGATGAACTTAGAAAAACTGGAGAAGTTTGGAGTGGTGATGATCATAATTTTAATTTGAAAAGGAAATAAAATCTTGGTGGGATGAGAACAGCATATCAGATCTGGAAAGTGTGAGATCGGTCAGACAAAGCAATACATCAAACTCATCTTTCAAAAGAGCCCTGTGTGGAATAGGCTCTGTCTAATGTAAATAAGAGGGCATGGCATGAAGCTCTTCTGCAGGATCAAGGGGCCTGGGAAAGAAACAGCTCCCTTTTCCTGCGTAGGGGTGTTATTTTAAGATTCCCCAATAGGCAGTATTGTTATTTTTTAAGTTTCATTTTATTTTTAACTGACACATTATTGTACATATTTATGGGGTAACTTGTGATGTTTTGATACATGTATATATTATATGATGCTCAAATCAAGGTAATTAGCATACCCATCACCTCAAACACTTATTTCTTTGTGACAAGGACATTCAAAATCTCTTCCAGCTGGTTTGAAATATATAATACATCCTTGTTAATTACAGTCACCCTACTGCAAGAGAACACCAGAACTTATTTCTCCTAATTATAACTTCACATCTCTTGACCAACCTGTCCCCTCTCCTGCTCCCGTGTCCCCTCCCCAGCCTCTGCCCACCACTGTTAGCATTTTCATATGAGCTAAGCTACGGTCAGTGACTTATTTTCAGTACTGTTCATTTCACCCATATTTTATACCTTCCAATCATATTTTGGAGACCACTTCAAATATGTGATAATAATCTTTCCTTAAAATTGTGGTATAATACACAGAGTATAAAATTTTTCATCTTAATCACTTCAATTGTGCAGTTCAGTGACACTAAGTAGATTCACATTGTTGTACAACCGTCACCACCATCCATCTGCAGAACTTTTTCATGCCTGCAAAATGCAAACCCTATACCCATTCAACATGTGCTCTCCATTTCCACCCTCCCTGATAATAGTCTTTTAAACTTATATTGAACATTTTAATGCTTTATAAAGAAAGATCTTCTGCCTTGGGCTGAGTCAAATTAAGCAGTAGGCAGAGAGAGAAGAGCCAGCCAGACTGTCCCAAGTGAACAGCATCTTTTCCCTGGGGACCTGTCACCAAGAGGCAGGAGGAGTGGAGTGATAGAGCCCAAATGTATGTGGAAACCTGGAGGGTCAGACCAGCTTCTTGTATAGTTTTCTTACCACCAAAAGGCTCCTTATCACATTTCCCCACCTTAAACCTTGGTATTTCTGAATGTTTTGTTTTGTTTTGGCAGCTTTATTGAGATATAATTCACACAAAATACAATTCACCAATTCAAATTGCACAGTGCAATTGTTTTAGTATATTAACAGAGTATGCAGCCATTACGCAGATCAATTTGAGAACATTTTGTCAGCCCCAAAAGACACCCTGTATGCAGTAGCTGATCTCTTCCCACCCTCTCCGCTACCTGGCCTGCTCCCCACCCAGCCCCAGGCAACCATGCATCCACTTTCTTTATGGATTTGCCTGTTCTAGACATTTCATATAAATGGAATCATACCATCTGTGGTCTTTTGTGCTTAAATATTGTGTTTTAACAGAGGAGCGCTTTGCTTTCTGCTATGATTTCCCAGTTTCCCTTTTTAAGCAGTGAAAAACAACAGCACTGACCCCAAATCACAGCAGGCCAGCCTGGAGAATGGCGGTGTGGGAGGGGCTGTCAGAGTCCTCCAGGCCTCAGGCTGCCCCTGGGGCCAGGGGATCAGGGCTTCGGAACTTTCTATGGCATTGCCTTCTAAAAGCAGAAAGGCTGCTCCTCTGGCCCTGGAGGATTCCCTGGGGCTCAGTGCTTCAGGTGACAGGAAGCCTGGGGCCTACAAGCCAGTCAGGGCAGAATTCTCCATCCCTCTTGGTGGAGGGATGCTGGAGAGGGCCTCAAGGTGAAGCTTAGAAACAGGGACTGAGGCAGGGCCAAGGGAACAGGTGACCTCCCAGGTGTCTCACATTGGTGCCACTAGGAAGATTCATACCTAAAAAATGTTACCCTGCGGGTGCCGTAGCCACTCTTCCAGAACGCGATCCTTTCCTCTGGGCGAATCATAAACTCCCCTCCCTCGTGTGCGCCCTCGCAGGATCTTTCATTCTATCAGTTCTGACGCAGCACCATCCATCCGTTTCCTTGTAACAAGTTTGCAGCAGACGAGCTGCTTGCCTCATTGCTGCTCCCAGACCACTTTTTACTAACCTGCAATATAGCACCTGTGCCTCTTTATTATCACTATTTGTTTACACAATCTATCTGCCCCTTTGGATTACCAGCCACTACAAAGTGGAGGCCTTTGGACCCTGCAGGACACACAGTAGGCAGGCAAGAAAGGATGCCAGTGCCCATGACAACCCCATTTCCCAAAAAGAAACCAAGCCTTAAAGACATTAAAGCATTTCCCCAACAAATATTATTCAGTTAAGTCTCTTAAACCCAAGCCTTAAAACTCCAGGCCAGGGGTTACTTCCGCTTTGTGCTGATATGTATTGACATCTGTATAGTTATTTTCGGTTTAAGGGCAAGTGACCTTAGTAGGTACAATATTTTGGAATTGAACAAATAAGGGAAGAGACTCAGAGATGTTTAGCTACTTACTAGGTAAAACCAGCCTACAACAAGGACTTTGCAGAGCTGAATGTCACGGTTGGTTCTGTCCCTTCAGGCTGGGTATTTAACTATCTGAGCCACAGTTACTTCATCTCTAAAATGGGAATTGTAAAATCTGCCTTGAGAGGTCCCTGAGATTTATAGACAATGTAAATACATTGCTTGGCTCATAGTAAACACAGAGGGAAAGGTAACGATTATTATTGCCAGCTTGAAGTCTGAAGCCAAGAGGCACATCTGTATTTTCTAACTAAGGAAGCCCGAAGCCCTCTGTTCTTATAGTATCTTCTTTTAAAATGTAAATATCTTGGGAGCAATAACACTTTAAGCTGAAACATCAAAGCAGTCGAGAAGAGGATTGGAGAGATACTAAAAGGCAGGAGAAAACTGAGACATGGGGCTAGAGGTGGCAAAGATAAATTTCACCTATGGAACCAATTTCCTCTGTGTGGTCCTAGGAGATGCAGGGAGAGGTGATGGGGCAGCTTGAGCGCCCTGCTGCTTGACTGAGCAGCCCACTCACCCCTTTTGAATTCTTAAGACACTGGCTACGGGAGCCTGAGGTTCCTGCTGCTCAGGGCAGCATCCCAGTGCCCCACTCTCTCTGTTCTGTCTCATTCACTGTGTTTCCTGAAGGGGAGAAGGGGGGATTTTGCAGGCTCACACACTCCCTTAAGGTCGGGTGAGTGGATTTCCACGTTGGTTTTGAACTGGGAAGCGTGGGCATGTTTAACTTCGATGTGTCAACGCTTGTCCGCACATGTCTCCTTTTACAATGTTTAGGAAATGAGGGCCAGAAGGTGAGGTGCTACTTCTTGCCTCGGCCACACTTGCAATGAATTGCCTAGTTCCTCTGCATTCACTTGGTGTTTATGGGAATACCGCACGTAGTTCCGTCGACATTCCCTAACCATTATAATGCAGTTACTGGAGATAATGCTCTCCTACTGCAATATGTTATCACCATTTTAACAACCTGACATACGATCGGCTCATATTATCGCTTAAATGAATCCATTAAGCAGCTAGAGGATTCCAGGAGTCGAGTGTAAGAGCATCAAATGGTAAACCTGTGCTGCTTCCAAGGAGCCTGACCTCATCAGCTGGAGGACAGAAGGCTCCATTCTACCTGAGGGTCATCTGGCCAGCGAATCCAAGGACTTGTGAAGCTCTTTTCTTCATGGGCTAAGTTAAACCTGAGACTGTATGCAAAGGGAGGAACACTCTTCTTTAATGTAGAAAAGAAATATTGGTGCCTGAAAGCAAAGCAATGAGTTGTAATCAAAGCACAACTCCAGAGACAGTGCCAAGCAGTTTAGTTCTGAGGGAGGCAGCAAACTCTGTAGAGACCTGAGATCGCACTGGAAATTACCAGTTGCCTATGGGGCTTGATTTAAAGGATGCTAAGAACATCACTAACATTTGTAAAATGCATGTGGTTTACAAACTCTGGGCAATATACTTCTTTATTTGATTCCCCCAAAGCACTCAATAAGGTAAATGCTATTATTAGCCCCACTTTGCAGATGAGGAAAGGGGGATTTTTCACCCAGTCAGTCTCCTGGGATTGATGGGAATTAATGAAATAATGCATGCAAAAAGTCCAGCTACTAAGCCTTTCCACTGATTGTTTTCTATTATACTGAGATTGTCCTCAGTGGAAAGGAATATATGTTCAAACCATCTCTTTAACAAACTGAAACTTAATCGTCATATCCCACACCAAGTCAGCAGTGTGATTTGCATTGGTTCCGTGAACTGGGTGCTTTGAGGGAGCATGGCTCTCTGAGTACATGTTTATAAACTGACCACAGATGGGAGAAATGATAACTAAGAGGGTACAAAGAACTAGGTCTCATTAAATAATTAAGTTTCAGAATAGTGTAATTCCATTTACTGTAAAACAGCAAATGAGTTGTAGAAATCCCTCTGACAGTAGGAAGTCCCAGCAGCCTTCATGGCTTGGATCAGGGGAGATTTTAAATTTTTAAATGAAATATGCAAAACGTGTCCTCCATCAGGACAGCATGGACTTTTCGAATCAGCTCCTAGGACTTGGGAGATAATGCAATGAAGATCCTACCAGGAGCCTGATGATAAGAGGTGACTTAAAGTAGGCTGCCCTAAGAAAGGAAAGCCAGAAAGCTCAGAGCACACAGGATGGGAGGTCATGTGGGAGCAGAAACCTATTCACTATTAACTGGCACGGGAATCCCAATGCTAGCCGTGTCTTCAGGCTCCTCAACCCTTTGGATGCTTTCTCCTCGAATCTCCCAGGTACAAGTCTGAGTTCTTCGTGGCCCTCTTTCATTCTGAGTAGACAGTCTTGGTTTCAACTCTTGATTGAGCTTAGAACTCAATTTCATTTTCATTTTTTTAACATTCATGGATGATTTATGGGATCACACTGGGGGCTGGGGTGCGTTATGGTTCAGAATGGTTCCTACTTTACCTCCTCTACCACCTCTCCTTCTCTCACTGTTGATTCCACCTCTCCTTTACCCTATTTCCTGCCAAAGCCCACAGAGTCTAAATGTGACCTTCCCCATGGCACATTGGCCCATGTGCTTCTCTCCCAGGAGTGGCTTTAACAAGCTAGTTTGCCAAACCTGTGGAACTTTCAGTGGATATATGTGCTTCATCTCGTTTCAACTATCCTTATGCACCTTTTAAATTTCCTTCTGTATTTTCATGTTTCTTACAAGGCCAGGAGATAAAAAGAGGAAGACTTACAGGACTGTTGGAAGTTATATCTACTTCATAGTCACTCCTGACTCTAATCATCAAATGGCATTCGCCTGCCCACAAATAACCAAGAGAATTAGACCAGAAGAGCAGACTTCCTTTCCAGCGGGAGTGAGATGCAAAATTCTTAAGAACCAACCAACATGGCAGAGAGGACTTTGCCAGCCATAGGACCCTGGAGTCCTGGGGTGTAAACTCCTTCCAGACACCTCCATCCTGTTTTCTTCTTACAGTGTGTCTGAGCAAGGTAGCAGACAATGTACCGCCTGGGTAAAACCCATTCAGGACTCAGCAAGGGAGACAAGAAGCACTTTGGTGAGTCCCAGACAAAGAGGGACCTTCTGTGAAAGCGACACTTTCCCTGCCCATTGGAACACGTTTGCCATAAAGCTAGAAGGATTTTGCCCCCTCTGTGGTTAATGGGGTAACAAAGGGCACTTCCTCAGCTCTGCAGCCCATACCATCACGTAAATTGAAACAGACAGAATTACCATTGATACAAATTAAAAACAAATAAAAAGGGTACACAGAGCTGATTCTGAGAGTTCAAACTCCATTACCAGCTGATTTACTGAGCAGTGACCTGTGATTGTAGGGGGAAGAGGAGGAGGAGAGAGGAGTCTCCGCGAATCCCATCAACCCCATTGCCTCGTGGCACACCAGTCAATAAGCTATTTAATTTAATGGGAAACCGTATTGACGAGCCAGAGAATGCGACTCACAAAAGATGCAGCTGCGAAGAGCAGATAAAGTCTTCAGCCTGGCCTCACTCTTGGGGTGTCCACCCCTCTGCATCGCCTCTGTCAGAATCAGAGGCAGGATCCATGGGATTTGGGGGAGGAGTTAGAGTCCCATGGGGACAATGCTTAGGAGGATTACCAACACTGAGAGATGAAGTTAGCAAAAAGATTGGAGGGGAGATTGTTAAGAAAATGGGAAACGGATCTCCCAAACTGCAGACACTGCTATAATGGCCTATCAGAGTGAAGGTGGCCAGCGAGGGAGAGGGCAACAATTCCAGAGGGAAACCCATCAGCCGCATCCCAAGAGGACCACGAGCCCATCAGTTTGTTTTGCTCATTTCTATGAGGTTCAGAGCAGGAGGGCAATGCTTCCAGAATCAGAGGCACTCCACCCACTACAAACTGAAGCTGAGAAAACCTACACCCCAACACTGGAGCTGGAGACTGAGAAACACAGAGGATGCGTAGATAGCAAATCAAAGCTGGGAAGAGTTTAGGAAAAAGTCTACATCCCCCTCCCCAGTTACATTTGAGAGAAAGAGGCCTGGAGAGGGGCAGTAACTAATAACAGGAAAGAGGCAAACACTATAGTCAGACCATTGCAGTCCAAATTCATTCAAACCCTGTTGCTTTGAAGGATGCACAGGAACATAAAGGATGCAGACAACTCCTAACCCAAGCACACACCACAGTGAGTGACCATAAACATGAAGGTCTGAGTTCTCAGGAATAAACATGAAAGAGCTAGCTAGCAGGGAGGTCTCTGAGATTCAATAATTAGTTATTGAATAGACACGTAAAGAGTGCTTGTGTTCTAGGGATTGCTTTCTAAGTGTCTTGTAAACATTAGTCCCTTTAATCTTCAAAATGGCTCTATATGTTGGGCACTATTTCACGCCCATTTTTGCAGATGAGGAAATGGAGGCATGTTAAAGTTCAGTAACTTTGCCAGGGCTCATGCAGCTAGGAAATTGAAGAGCTGAGACTTGAATTCAGGCAGCCTGGCTCAGAGTCCGCATGATAGGCTGACTACCTCCAATTATAGTGTTAGTTACCACTCTTAAAAGCTTACCAAGTGCTAGGAAGAGTGTGAAATGTCATATTATTTAAAGATAAAAAAGAAAACTCAAGTCCTGGTATGTGAAAACTGGCAGCCAAAGACCTTTAGAAGGGACTAAGAGAGGGAAGAAAGAGGCAGAAAAACTCAGAATTGCACAAAGCACAATTTATTAGGGACTTAACAGAAGGAAGCATGTCTTGGGAGGCAGTGAGACAGGACCACCCCTGCACCACAGGGCAGGAGGAAGGGGTTTGTATGCTAAGGTAGACAAAGATGAGCTATGGCCAATCTAAATATAGCTGGACTTTCACCAAAATTATTAACAAATCTAATGGCAAGTAAGACACAAGCTGGGCATCAGCATATGACAGGCTCAGCCGATCATCTATCTTAATGACTTTGTCCTTGAGGGTTTGGGTTCTGTGCCAGGATCTCCTGGTAGGTAAAATGAGAACTATGACCAAGATAGCTATGATCATATTAAGCGGGATCTCTACCAGAAAACCACTTTTGTCTCACTGCTATGAAGTGCCAGAGTCAGAACATGAACTCAGATCTGATGTCAAAGCCCACTCTTAACAACTACTTAAGGGGCCTTCCCCTCCCTCATCTGAGGAGCCACATTCTAACCTCACATCTAACCTCATATTTCATACTCAACTGGGGGTAACAGCAAATGTCAGCTTCTCATTACTAAGTCAATTATTTAGCCTCTTGGTGATTTGATATCTTCATCTGTTACAAAGAGGAATCCTTCATTGTTGTGAAGATTAAATGATTTAAATCCATTCATTAACAACTGCTTGTTGAACAGTTACTATGTACAAAGCCCCAGTCTAGACAGTGGAAATACAGCAGAAAGGTTGACCTGTTGGGAATTGGTTTTCTGGGTACATGACCTGTGCAGTTGCAAAAAGCCCTGTGTTGGAAAGGGCCTCAGGTGGGAAGTTGAATGCTCTGGTATTGCTGTTTTGAAATTCTCAGTAATTGCATTTTTGAGCTTGAATTTTTTTTGGGGGGGTGAGTAAAAATAATTGAACCCAGAAGGGCTTAACCACTGAGAAGCATCCCCAGCTGTATTTATTTAATATTTAATTTTATTTTTGAGGCAAGGTCTCACTAAGCTGCTGAGAGCCTCACTTGCTAAGCAGTTGAGGCTGACTTTGAACTTGAAAACCTCCTGCCTCAGTCTCTCAAGTTGCTGTGAGGATAGGTGTGTGCCACTGCGTCCAACTTAAGTTTTAATTAAGTAAAGTCTGCTGAGACACTGGAGTACCTATGGGGGCTCTGAGCTTCAGCTTATGTAGTCTTGTCTCCAGGAAATAGATGATGACCCCATCTGGCCTCAATCTCCCCGCTCCCACCCTGGAATCAGTGCCACCTTCCATCCCCAGTGGGAGTCTGGGTTCAGGAGCACATACCTTGAGCATTGTGTGGCAAGGCATGGGATTGGCTATTCCTTCTCTAGGTTGGCAGTGCCATGGGGCCACTTCCCCTCAGTGAACCAGGAAGCTAGTTTACCATGGTAAAAAGGCTTACAGTACACTCAAAAGCCATCCATCTGACATGGGTGGAGATGGTAGAAAGGGGAGATGCCTGGATTGACTTTTCCAACTCCCAAAGGGCACAGCGCATCAGTCCAGCATCCGGAACTTGGAAGTCCATGGGCCTTGAGTGTCTTGAGATACAAGATGGGCACCTGGTGCCTGAGAAAATCGGCCCTGTGGTAGTGTGTATGCCTGTGCCTGACAGAGCACAGTGTTAAACAGCAATGAAAATCCTGGTGACAGACCAAGAAGGAGACACCGGATGAAAGGAAAAAGCTTGACATTGCAGCACTGTTACTACCTTGGAAGTTTGTACTTGTGTTTTGAACAAGGGGTCTGCATTTTCATTTTGAACAGGGACCCTGTAGTAATTTTTTGGGGTCATCTTAACTAAACACCACAGACACTTATTTCCTTCCTGCTCTGGAGGCTGGAAGTCTAAGGTCAAGCTTCAGCAGATTTGGTTTCCTCTGAGTCCTCTCCTTGTCCATCTCTCTCTGTCCTCACATGGTCTCTACGCTGAGCACCTGTGTCCCTGGTATCTCTGTGCATCCAAATTTCCTCTTCTTATAAGGACACCAGTCAGATTGGATCAGGACCCACCCTAATGTACTCTGTTAAAATTAAACACATCATTAAAAGTCCTATCTCTGATTATAGCCATATTATGAGGTACTGGGTTCTAGGAGTTCAACATATGAATTTGGGGTAACACAGTTCAACCTATGACAGCCTTCAAATTATGTATTGGAGTGGACAAAAAGACTCCATTCTTACAAAGTTTACTTTCATGATTAAAGAGATAGGTAATTAAATATTACAGTATGTCAGATGATGGCAGGTGCTATGAGGAACAAGAATGAAGGGGAGAAGGGATGGAAAGAGAGTGATAGCGATCACATTATATAAGATGACAAGAGAAAGCAACTCTGATAAGCAACATTTAAGCAGAGACTTGAAAGAAGTCAGGAAATGAGCCAGATGTTTATCTAGATGGGAAAAAGAATAAAGTTATTAGAATAATATCTAGCACACGGTAAGTCACAGAAATAATTGTCAGCAACGGCGTAGTTCTTATTACTTTTCCTAAGCATGTCCTGCTGTGCATGGAGGAGACCTACATCCTCGCCTCAGTTCCTGAACATTCTGACCAAGATTCACCTAGTTCAACCTTGACCGTGCCAGCAGATGAAATCTGGAATTAATTTTGGTTGCGGGCTCCATATCTATTGTGCCCTGGAGTGACTGAGCCCCAGGGACCAGCTGTGCTACACGCAGCAGTGAACCCTGAATCTCTTACCGAATTGGTTCTCAATATGCGACTAAACTGCGAGAGCCCTGGCTTTCTCTTTGACATTCCATTTTCCAGACCTGACTAAAGTTCATCCCTTAACCCCAGGTTCCTTGCTTAGGACCTAGCTCTGGTCAGTCCCTTCTAACAACCTCAAAGTTCTTCTTTAGAGCAGTGGCTCTCAACTGGGGTTGCTTTTCTCTCCCTGCCCGCTGCCTACCCCAGGGAATATTTGGTAATGTCTGGAAACATTTTTTGATTGTCAAAACTTGTGTGAGTGGGGAGTGCTAGTGGCATCTAGTGGGTAGAGGGCAAGGATGCTGCTAAATATCTTATAAGGCAGAGGAGAGCTCCCACAGCAAAGAATTATCCAGTTCCAAATGTCAATCATAGTATGGAGGTTCAGAAGACCAGCTCAAGGGTTAATGATACAGTATAAACATAACACACCAAACGCCGAATGCATGGCAGAGTGGAGGAAAGAGTAAGGGATGTTCAACACACGGCAAAATATTTCCTTAGTGTGGGGTGTGTCTGACCTGCCTTCCTTATCACCCCAGTCCTTTTCCAATGACCTCAACAGTGCCTGGAGGTTTGCCCCCACAGGTGGAATCCCAGGAACTGCAATTCATACCTTGTGTGTTGTTCATGGTCTACAAGTCTACTGCCCAGCAGACCCATTTTTTGATACAGATTGGCATGACTTCAAAAGTGTGTGACTTTAATTCCTTCGGTGACTGAAGTTTGCAGGTCTTACTTCTCCCCGACAAGGACAAATTAACAGAT
>PVKS010001253.1:87990-148448 GCA_004027875.1 Aplodontia rufa
GCCGTAACCACGAAGCCACCCCTCCAGACCCCCACCATCTTTTTGAGTGGTGGCCCTCTGTGATATAGGAGTGGGTTGGAGAAATGGAGGAGTGGTCCCTGATTTCACAGGTCAAGGAACAACACCACAGGGACTAACCAGCCCCACAGTGTCTGAGAGCTTTTGTGACCCCTCCCCACAATGACATGTCCTAAAAACCCGAAGATTCCCTTCCCACAAATTTCTATGGTAACAGAGTCTGAGAGATGATAGCTGTATTTTGAATGTCACTACCATTTCAGGAGCCAGTAGTGTCTCTTAGGGATACCCCACAGTGGAGATGACTTTGGAGCAGGGGGTATGTGAGATGAGTCTGAAAGCAGGTTTCTAATAGAGCATAAAGATTCTCTCCCAAGAGGGCAGAGGTAAAGGAGCAGGAGACAGTGCACCAAATGCTAAATATCAACACGCAGGGGCTAGAGGAGGAGCCCAGCAGCATGCAAAGAGGTGTTGGGGCTATGGGGTGCTCCAAATGCTCCTCTTCATCCTTCTCACCCTCACCCAGAAATGGATTCTTTTGTATTGGTGGTGGTGGTGGTTGTTTTTGAGTAAAGGCTAAATAACTGGCTTGGATTTAATTCTGGTAGCAACGAGAGAGGGAGATTACATAATGGTACTCCAATCTTGAAAAACTTATTGCTGGAAAGCAAAATACTAGACTTTGAATCAAGAGGCATAGATTCACGCTCCATCACCGTGGCTTGTGTCTGCCGATGATGGACCTCTATAAACCATGGTTTCTCCACCATAAAAACATAATAACCACTCTGCTTCTTCCAGAGCCTGTTTTGAAAATCAAATGAGATAATAACTATGAATATGTTTTGTAAATGGTAAAACATTAAACTAGCATTCCCCATAATGTTCTCTGTAGAACATTAATTCCATGGAATGTTAGTAAGATTAAGTCAGAAAAACAACAATAAAGTTAAAAGGTTGTTTTTTTTTAATTGTGGGATTTGTGAGTATCTTTTCATTACTAAATTGACTGTGGAATCTTTTATTGCAGAGTATCTTGCATGTCTAAAGTTTTTTGAGCATACTTTGAGAAATATTTTCCTAGAGAAATATAAGCAATTATTCACACTATTTTTGGCTATTGTATGAATAACAGTGATGTTCAGAACAAAAGAAGGGCAAGAGAATGGGTTCCTAGAATTTGTTGCTTTTCAGGAGTCCAATGCTTATGGAAGTTTGAATAAATTTTAAAAATGCTATTAGTAAATAGCAGGAATATCAGTAGAGTAGAGAGAAGAGAACAGATGGGGTCAGGGCAGGAAATATTAGGGACTGAACAGGTTATGATGCATACTTTTATAAAAATGTCAATGTTTATCCTATTGTCAACTATATCTAAAAAGAACAGGTGGTGGGAGGAAGGTAGGAAAAAGGGGAAACTGGGAACTGAGTTAAAACAAGGTGCACTCCAAGGTTTTAGAATTATGGCAATGTACATTCTATTGTCAAGTATATATATTTAAAATCAGGGGGTGGGAGGAAGGGAGGGGAAGGGAAAAACTGGAGTCTGAATTAGAACATCTTAAACTCCATCATACTTTCAAATTATGTCATTGTATAACCTTATCCCATGTATACCTAGAAAAGAACCAATAAAAATGTTTTAAAAAAGAAAGTTTGAAAACCCCTCACTTTCTTAGTGCAGACTATGTGCTAGGGTTGCATTGAATCCCCTCCAAAAGATACGATGAAGTGCTGTCTCCCAATATTTCAGAGCATTACCTGATTCAGAAATAGGGACTCTCACAAAGGTAGTCAAGTTAAAACAGAGTCATTACAGTAGACCCTAATCCATTATAACTGGTGTCCTTACAGTAAGGGGGGATTTGGACACAGCGATCGGAGAACACCATGTGAAGATGGTTACAGAGATCAGAGCTAAGTCATGAATTGCCAGAGTTGGCCAGCAAACCATGAGAAGCTACAGTGGAGGCATTGAACAGATTCTCCCTTGCAGTCCTCAGAAGGAACCAAAGTTGCTAACACTGCAATCTTGAACTTCTAACCTCCAGAACTGAGACAATCCATTTCTGTATAGAAGCCACGAAGGTTGTGATGCATGGTTACAGAAGCCATAAGAAACCAATGCACCACATCTCCTCTGAAGAACCTGGTGGGACTGACTTGTAGCTGGGACTGAGCAAGTGGCTGATGTCAGAGCTGATCTTATGCTTTTATTTTTCTCTTGAATTAAAACCAAACTATATTTGAAAAATGAGGCAAACATGCAGACAACCAGCTCTCATTGGGGAAACACTTGTCCTCTGATTCAGAGGAGGATAAAGTGGGTGGCACACAATTGCAATAGTTGAGGTATTTGGTTCTCTACAACAAATACACCTTCCCAAGCCACGGATGAGATACGGGTCACATGTGTCATCAGCAGGGACACTCTGCATGTCTAAGATTAAAAAGTGGTCATGGTGTCCAGCACCTGGCAAGGAAAGGGTGTATGAGAGGGGGAAGGACAACACAGCGGCGGCTGAGTGGCTCTGAATTGCTGCTCACAGTCATTGCACAGAAAACTCCAATTGGTTTTAACCAATCAATTTTCAAAAGAATTACAAGAGTTAGTCCAAGTGTTATTTGACAAAACATTTTTAAGAACCTGCTTTTATTCTAATATAACTAATCCACACAGATATTTAAACAACATATTGATACTTTTGTCTATGACTACTGACAGGGTCAAATATTTGTCCTCTAATGGGACATGTTTCAATGCCAGCAGTGTAAATTCAGAATCCTTACATTGCGTTTCCTGGCTCTTTAATTCAGAGAGTGTCATTAGCACTCTGCTATTTCTTTCCAAATTTTAATATGCTACTTTTTCATAAATTCTGAAAAATGGAAAACTAATGTGGACAGAATAGTAGCTTCCATTTTACACACACTTCCAGGGAACTTCAAGCTAAATTAAATGTGCAGTTCCAATAATTAGAATCTGCTTCCTATACTTTTTATATATTATTTTGACATTCTACTTCTATGTTTACAATCTTACTTTATCACTAGCTCTCTGAAGTGCATCTTAGATATGTTTCCTGGGCTTCAAATCTCAAATATCCAGCTATCTCCTATGTGTCTCTGTCTGATGTCCATAGGACCTCAACCTAAGGACAACCTTCAAGATCACATTTCTGCTCCTCCTTTACAACATAATCACCTTGCATTTCTGAACATCACCTCCATTCACTCAGTTTCCCAAGCTACTTACATGGAAGAACCTGCACTTTCTCCTCTTTAGCCATCGAAATTCTCAATCCATTACCATTCTATTGACCTTGACTATCTATTCCTCACTATCCATGTACTGATCTGCTTTGTTTCAAGTTGTGTTGAATTACTGCAAGTTCTCCTGCTATTTCCCTTCCTGCATCCTCCAATCTATACTTTCGGAAACACACACACACACACACACACACACACACACACGCATGAGCGCGCGCACACAAGCACATATCCACACAGAGATCTTAGTCTCTTCATGCTGCTAAAAAAAATATATCTGCGACCGAGTAATTTAGCAAAAATTTATCACTCATGGTTTCAGAAGCTTGGATAAACAAGATAAAAATGCCAGGAAGTTTGGGGTCTGGTCAGGGCCTGTTTCTGATTCCAAGATGCAGCCCCATTGCTGTGTCCTCTACATGGTGGAATATTGGAAGAGCAAAATGGCACAAAGGTGCCCTCTCATGTCCTTTCATAAGGGCTGCAATTGCCCTCCCCGCAGAAAGACTATACTTCTTAATACCTTCGCATTGAGGATTATGTTCCAACATATAAATTTTGGAGGGTCACATATATTAAAACCATAGCATCGATGACATCACTCATGATAAAATCTTTCATGGGCTTGTTTTGGTGGTGAGGATGGATTTAGGGCTCCTTGGTCATCTCCCTAGCCCATGGTCATCTCCCTAGCCTTAGGACCCTGTCTCGAACCTCTTATGTGGTTCACAAGCCTCCATAGCACGGGGCCTCATAGCAGAGCATACATGCTCACCTCCCAGGGTCATTTTTTGCTTTGCCTTAGGTATGTTCCAGCATTTTGGATTACCTTCAGCTTCACAATGGAAATCGATCTTAAATATATACAGTCTCTGAGCCTCTTTCTTCTGGGTCAGTGGCAGTATCATTAAATATTGCAACAACTCTGACTCAACCAGATATAACCATTGTCTCCCCAAAATAAAGTGTCAGAGGGAAAATACATGAAAGGCCGTTGAACTTGCTGTTCTCTTTTCCTTGAATGGCATTTCAAACCCAGTTCACCTGAATAATACCTGATCATTCTTTGAGACTCAGCTCAGGCTTCACCTTTTCCTCTGGAATAGTTTTGTTTTTTCTTGCCTTTCCTTAAGACTTATGTCGCTGTCTTGTTTGTGTGCATTGAATGTATCTTATGCCTAGTTCTACTGCATCTTATCACACAGTGTTGCAATTATACATTATTTTGTCTGTACCTACCACTACCGCTAAGACTAGATTTCAAGCTTCTTGAACACAAAAATTGGTTTGTACCAGTTTTTCTATCACCAGAATTTTATCACCAGAATCTAGAATTCTGCCTGTAGCACATGTGAATTCAATAGAAAAGTTTTTCCAGAAAAGAAAAAAATCAGAGCCTTCTTTGAAATATATAAGTTCTAATAGCTAAATAAAAATAATAACCTCTAAAATATAAATCACCCAGGCTCAGAAGATCACAATGACTATGAATCTACATTATTGTAAAGACTTTTGTGTCTATGAATATGTGTACGACCAATATCACAATGTTCACTGTTAATCACATGTAATTAACTAAACTTCGCTTGATGACTTTTTACACAGGAAAGCTTTAGAACGTACCCAAACAGGATGCAAAAACATGGTTTCTGCCTCTAAGAAGCTTTTATCTAGATACAAGATATTACTCTATTTTACAAAGAATGGAACCGAGGTAAGAAGTGAACATGCGGCTTTCACAAGGTCATTCTGGGAATGAGGGGTAAGATCAGAATTCAGATTTCATTTCTGTGGCTCCAGATTTACATTACTGTCCATTTCTTCCTACTGTGCAATATTAAAGGGAAATCTAGAAATATCAGCCACTTTAGCTCAAAATGTTTTTATATGAGAGCTATAGAAGCTCAGAGTAGTAGATGGAAAAGATATCACAGGGAAGCTAGGATTGAGTTGGCTTGAAAGAATTGGCTGTCCACAAAGAAAGAAAGAAAGAAAAAGAAAGGCATTCCAGAGGGAAAACATAAACCAAGACACGTGTTTAGACAAGTCTTGGAAGACATCACAAAAGAAAAAGGAAAAAAAAAATCTTGTTCAGAGACAATAATCATTAAAACAGTCTACCTACTTTTGCTCAAGTTTTTTTTTTCTAAATATGGTTATTCATTTTTCAAAGTTTTAATTAAGGTGGATGTAGAATATTGAGTCCTTTTTAAAAAAATGTTGTATACTAACAGCATTTTCTTATTATAAACTATTTGCAAACATTATTTTCATGTCTGTAATCATTAAACAGATGTGTAATAGCTTAATTAAATATTTCTCTATTGATGAACACTTGCAGTTTTCTACAATTTTTGGATTAAAAATAACACTGAAAAGGTTTTCATTAAACTTTTTCATATTATTCTTATTTTCTTAGGGTAAAATGACAAAAGCATAATTCCTCGGCCTACAGCTATTCATTTATTTACCTCAGTGGTAAGTAAGTTAAAGTCCTTATCCTCATGAGTTTACTTTCTAGGGGAAAAATAAATTAACCAGCATAGAGGGAAAAACACGATACGGTGGGGGAAATATATTATTGGAAAAGAATATAAACAATAACTGTGGGAACACAGCAAAGAAAATGACAGCCTCTTCCAAGAGAGTAAGGGAGTGCATCACAGAAGGCTGACTTCTGAAACGTGTTTCTGTTAGCTTAATATTAATTTTCCTCTGACACTTTATTGTGGGGGGAGCTGTTATTTCTTTTCAAGAAAAAGCTGTAAGATATTTAAAGGTAGTACTACCAACCCAGAAGGCTAAAGACTATATATTTTAAAGATGTAATTTTCTGTTTGATTGGCTAATTTGATAATTATTAGAAGTTCAGACAACCAAATTAATAAATATAAAATAATGGGTTACCTAACCTTAATTTGAGGAAGCACAGTAATTTGCTGGCATAGTACTTTGTTCGACTTTGTACCACTTTGAGATTGGAAAGAAACCATTTTTATTTTGGAAGATTTTGGTACAAATACTCTGTTAGTCCACTCTTCGTTTTTGAAAGTAAATGCATGAGGCCTGGTAATTTATGAGGAAAATAGATTCACTTATCTCACAGTTCCGGGGGTTCGGAGGCATGACTTTGGCTCTGGTGAGGATGTCCTGGCAGATGGATCACGGGGGAAGTTTGTATGACAGGGGAGGACATATGACAAGGAAGGAAGCCAGAGGGAGGGGACAGCCCAGACTTTCTCTTTTTATAACACTCATCTCAGGAGAATGAACTGGGGAGTCCCAGGAGAATTACCTTAATTCCTTCTGAGGGTGATGAACCCCCTATGATGTAATGACCTTTCACTAGGCCCTACCTTTTAAAGTTCCCACCACCTCTTAATATTGCTACTCTGAAGATCAAGCTGTTAATACAGGAACCTTTGGAGACCCACTTAAACCATGTCTAAACCATAGCAAGCATCTTGTTTCAAACCATTCGCAAAAGAGTGAAAAAAGCTCCAGAGTTCTTTCTTATAGCCACCCTCTAGACCAGAACTTTCCAGAATTACTTAGTTCATGGTACCCTTAGTATCTCCATAATTTTTAAAAATATTGTCTGTAAGCCAAAGGAAATTCTTAAGTGTTCCATTATTCAGTAGTCAGGATATTGATACTTGAGATATCTATTTCTAACTGAACAATAGCCATTTGGAAAAACTAGTGAGCATTACTTGAAAGGAAATAAATTGTAATTTACTCTTAAATAATCACAGTTATATAGGAATGGGTTACCTTTTCCTCTGCAGAATGTCTCAGACCTTGAAATCTCATCAAACACGGTCACCTTTATTTTCTCTTCCACAGTGATAGGCACCCAGCACTTGATTTTCATCACAGGGACTACCAAAACACTGCATGACCAAGACACGATGGTGCTTGGCTGATGGAAATGTGCAATGGTTCAGCTCCTCAGAGGACTTAAACAGAATCAGCAAGAGATCCAGCAATTCTACCTCTGGGTGTATACCTGAAAGAATGGAAAGCAGGGACTCAAACAGGTATTTGTACACCCATATTCATAGCAGCATTATTCACAATAGCCTAAAGGAAGAAGCTACACAAATATCCATCAGCATTTGAATGAACAGAATATGGTAAATATACACATGCACACCATGCCGTATTATTCGGTAATTAAAGGAATAAAGTTCTGATATGTGCTCCAATGTGGATGAACCTTGAAAGCACTATGCTAAGTGAAATAGAAGCTTCATAGTCTACTGAAATGAAGGGCAAGTATTGTGTGATTCCACTTAAGTAAAGTACCTAGAATGGTTGAATTCATAGAGACGGAAAGTAGAATAATGGTTTACCAGGGGCGGTAGGAGGGAAACGGTGTCAGCTATTGCGTACAGATCTTCAGTTTGGGACGATGGAACATCTCTGGTGATAAATACAGGGGATGGTTGCCTAAGGATATGAATACACTTAATGTCATCAACCTGTAGAAGTGGCTAAGATTGTAAATTTTGCACTATATGTTTTTTACCACAATAAAAAAGAAAGTGCATGAGACATTGAATGGAGTGGCTTTGATCTGTTGCAGAAGCATGAGCTGCCTTGAGATGAGAGCTTGCATGGGGCCTGACAGATGTTGAGTATCATATTTCTTTCAGAAATTTGAAATATCTAGTGGACGCTTCTGAACTTACTTCTGTGCTGTGGGTACCTGGGCACACAGTTTGGGAAGAACAGCTCTAGGTCATGAGCTCCATCTTAGTTTATCCCCTCTCCTTCTGGACCATGGAAGGAGGCCACCTAACAGTTCTGCCACTGAATAGCTCTGTGTCCTAGGAAAGCAACTCTGTTTCCCTCACCCTCGGCTCCCTCTTTCAACAAATATATTTCATACCGTTTACAAAGCACCAGCGAAAAGCTATTATAATGCCCTGTGCCACTCCAGGGACTCAGGAGAAGTAAAAGCCTTCCTTTGCACTGCGGTTAAAATCCTAAAAAATGGCAGAGATCCTGTGTCCCTCTCCAGCCTCTGCTGGTTGCCCTTGGCTCCTTTATTCTCTCCGTCCTCTGCTTCTCTGATTCCTGACTCACCCTGCTCTCCCCCACCAAGGCCCTTCCCCACGCTCTACCCTCTACCTGGAAAACCTGCCCTCCTCTTTGCCTAAGAAATACTTGCTTAGCCTTCATCCCCCAGTTTCACCGTTGCTGCACCCAGTGGTGAAGCCCTCTCTGATGGTCCAGAGCAGCCTGCTGGGAACATGTCTTTTTAATGTTTTTATTGGTTCTTTCTAAATATACTTTACAATAGATATACAATGACACAATTATAGAAGCATGGAATATAACATATTCTGATTCTGTCCCCAGTATTTACCCTTCCCCTCTCTCTCTCCTCCAGTTCTTTTTTAAGTATATATGTCAGAATATATATACAATGACATAATTCTTTGTGGCCCTTGTTTCATGTCTTCCTCTCTAGGCTATATGTCCTTTAAGTGTAGGCACTATTTCACTCTATCTGTCCTTTCCAGCATTGTGTCACTGTGTCTGTCCTACCATTCTTTCCACATTGTGTTCCCAATGCTGGACACAGTTCCTAGAACATAATAGCTGCTCAGTACTCATGAGGTGACCCTCCTTCACAGAAAATATCAATGTTGGTGCAACAGTAGTTGGCAGGAAGGAAAGAGCCACACTGAACTAATTCTATGCCTCGTGCATCACCATGCTTTTCTCTCCTCCTTCCTTCCTAATATCTGCTCTCTTCTTGTGGCACTCAACCCTCTCATTCCAGGGCCGGATAAGAAAGGATTGTTGTGTGCAGGAGAGGATCTCGACAAAAGAGTTTCCTGTCTTAGGTATAAAAGGAAGGGAATTTGTAAACGTTCCATGTCTTTGGACAAACTATCTAGCCTTCACTCCCCTCTTCCCCCAAAGCATGAGAAAGCCTTTGCCTTTCCTGTGATAATCTCCATATGGAAGCATCGTCCACTGCAGTTCTGAGATCCCCTCTTAAATTTCCACTGCTAACCAGGACTGCTGGATAAAGTGCACACCTTATTGCTGAGACCCTCGTGTGCAAGGACTGGGCAAGGCACTTTACTCCTCCGCTAATTCTGCTTAACAAGAGCACTGCCACTAAGATACCATTATCTGCATTAACTCATAGAAAACTTGACTAACAGTGTGGTTAAGTGGGGTCCCCAAATTTACATAGCTAACTTTGTCCCAATGTAGCAAAACATCCCTACCTCTTCCTTTCCTTCCTTGCTTCCACCCTATGCATACCCCATTCCAATTTTTAGAAAAAAAGAAAACATTGCAAGTATTTCCCCTTGGGAGCCCAACTCATTTTCTTGGGCGCAGGGCTTATGCGGAGCCGAACGCCTATGATTTTGTCAGCTACTTAACTGAGATTAGCTGGAAGCAATCTGCTTAAAGTTGAAGCATTGACTTATCACTTTGTTAACTGTGCATTCATTTTCAAGGGGCTGGTTAACTTTAATGAGAATGGGGTTTGAATCATGTGGCAACAGGTTCCATGACATGTGGGAGCCAGAAGGGAAGAGAGAAGCCATCCGATTACATGTTCTATGGAGGGAGATCCAGTATAACAATCTGTATTAAGATTCTCCTGCAATTCCCCACAGGGGGCAGATAGGAAGACTCCCACTCTGCCCTTTCCATGATGGACATCAAGCGTTCACTCTGTTCACAAAGCCAGGATGGAGCCTAATTAGGTAGGAGAGGAGAGATAGTCAGAAATTCTTAGCTGCAAGAGACACATAAAATGCACAGGTTCTCAGAATTTACTTGCTGGAAGCTGTTTTTAACCATCATTCAATCCCAGTACTTCACTTCATAGAAAAGTGAAGCCCAGAGAGGGAAAACAGCTGGCCCTATGGCACACAGCTATTAGACCTGGACTAGAATGGGCAGACTGCTTTCCCCATCTCTCACCTTCCAGGAGCCTCTTGACTTCCCAGGGGCAACAGAGTATAGCAGTCTTAATTTCATTTACCAAAAGCCAGACTTCCTGGATCTTTAAGAAAAACACGCTGTGATTTCAAGCACGCGGTTTCACATTCTCTCCAAGAAAATAAGTTTCCTTTGAATGAACAGAGGCACAGCTTTTTGAATTCTCCAGATTATTTCTCCTGGTCATTTTTGAGCACTGTAGTATGCAACTTCTTTTTGTTCTATACCCTGATTAGCTAGGGAAGACTTAGGATTTTATTTATTTATTTTTCCCCCAATACTGGAGATTGAAGCCAGGACCTTGAACACACTAAGTAAGCCTTCTACCTCTGAGCTCCATCCCCTGCCCTTTTTACTTTATTTTGAGACAGGGTCTTGCTAAGTTTCCCTGGCTGGCCTTGAACTGGCATCCTCTTGCCTCAGCCTCCAGAGTCACTGGGATTATAGGCATGCATTACCCCACCCAGAAAGACTTACAACTTTTAATTTAGTTGATATACAAAGTAAGCAGAAATAAAGAATAGTTATGAGAAATACTATAAAATCAACATGACTAAGAATGGATTAGCTTCAGTCTTCTTTCCAATGACAGAATTAAGAATGCTTCCTTGGGGCTGGAGTGGTGGCTCAGCGCTTGCCTGGAATGCACAAAGACACAGGTTCAAACTCCAGCACCATGTATACAACTAAATGTTGGAGTAACGAAGTCCAGATGGAAAAATGAATAAAATTAATTGATTCACTTTTTCTCTATAAATCACTGCCCCTCTCTCTTAAAAAAAAAAAAGGAAAAAAGTTTGCTTCCTTGACTGGAATTTTAGATACATTATACTCTGGCTTCCCTTTTTATTTTTTATTTTTTGGAAGGCAAAGAAATATTAACTTTAAATAGTTTACTCTAAATATGAACAAAATTGGTGATACTAAAACAATGTACCAATAGACATATCAATATGTGTAACAATCCTAAAATAAACACATATATTGTTGGTCAAATTGAAATTTTTTTCTACAAATATTTTGAGAAAAAGTGCTTAAAATTACATAAGAGTTGAAAATCCAATTTTCACAAAGTTTAAAAGAGAAGAACACTGAAGCTGGTAAAATTCTCTTGGCTTTTATTTTTCATGAATGGTATCCTTACAATTCCCCAAACATCAGAGGATGAAGATTTTCCTAGGAAAAAAATGATTGCAAATTTTGTTTCCTAGATAGCTTTATGTGTCAAAGTCACTTGCAGATCTTGGTCTGTTGTTATCTGGCCCATTACTTTCCTTGTACCAGCCTTTCACAGATGTTCCCATAATGAAATCACCACATGTTGTCATCCATCCTGGGCCTTCTTCTGGTTCTACTTTAGGTTGTCTGATTTTGGAGACCTTCCCAGTTGGACTTTTCTCATTTATATATGTCCATGCATTCTTCTCAGATACTGATGAAATATTGCTTAGAAACAGTTGATATTGACTTCGCACACTTTCAGATACAGCCTCTTGCTTCTTGAACCTTTTCATCAACATTCTTTTGGTGCAGTTAAATAATTGCACCACACCCCTCACTGCAGCTCTCTGAACATTTCTCTGTTTTTTGTCACAAAATCTGCCTTTACTCTGCACGCCCACTGCCCCTTCTCACTAAGCCATTTTCCTTCCTGCAGTCCTTCATGCTTTGATTTTCCTTTCTTCTTTTCCAGCTCTTTGTTTGGGTGAGCTTGGGGCTTTTACTTCCTTTTAAACCAGTCAACTTGCTCTTACAGAGTATTTGGTTTCCAGTGTAAGCAATTTTTTTTCTTTCTTCTTCTACTTTTTTTTTCTCACAATATGTGGGGTGGATATGCTAAGCCAGTAGTTTTCAACTAGGAGTGATTATGTAGTCTAGGAAACATTTGGCTGTGTCTGAAAATATTTTTTTTCGCAGTTGGAGTGGTAGAACCTAGGCATGCTGTTAAACACACCATGATGTCTAGAACATCCACGCAAGAAGGAATTATTTGGCAACAAATGCCGATATTGCCAAAGCTGGAAAACCCTGTTCTAGACTTGGCTTGTCTCAACTGATCTCAGCTGGGCTCACCCCTGCATCTGTGCCCAGTTGATGAGTTACCTTAGTGAGGCGGAAGGATTCTGCCTGGTCCTGAATGGGCCATACTCACCTATCTGGTAATCAGCTTTCACTCTTAGGTACAAAAGACTCAGCTCTCATTCCTTCTTCCACAGGTTGACCCCTAGTTCTCACATGCCAGTGCTCTCAGAGTTCCCAGTACAGGAGGAGAGGGCAGGTTCCAATGCTCAAGCATTTTCTCAAATATCTGTCTGGGTCCCACTTGCAATTTCTCCACGAGCCAGTGAGTCACATGGAAGCAAGTACAGATTGATGGTTTTGCCTGTAGCAATCTACCATGATTTAATTTTTTAAATGCAGGTCATGACCTACTAAATTTATATCATTACCTACAACTGGATCACTATCTGTGAATTAAAAAATATTACATTATATCAGAATCAGACCCTTTGCAGGCTATTGTGTTGGATTCATTTTTATATTCCCAGAATGCTGGACAATGTCACATGAACAATAGGTGCTCAATACATATCATATGAATGGTAGTTTTTCTTTAAAGACACAAGTTTAGGGATAGTCTCACATGGAGTTACATACAGAGTAGAATAGATCAAAATAATTCAGAGGACATGTCACCTGATAAGGATAAGGCTATATTATGAAACAATATTTATATTTACTGGGTCATGATGTGAAATAGATTTCTTACTCTGCATTATGATCAAATAGGTTTAAAAGTCCTCTGGATTCTAAAGGAAAAGATATGAAGCTAAATTTTTGCCCCAGCTCTGATATTTAATAACAGAGTAATAGTGAATATTTTTTCTAAGCTCACTGAGCCCAAAACTTCTTATCTAATTAAACCAGCTTATCTCAAAGGTAGTTGGGAGACATAAGTATATAAAAGTGCATATTAAATGTAGAGCCATAGAAATATTAAAGTCATGGGTTGGCTGTGAGATATATATACTATGTACATATTTCTCCTCCCCCCTGTAATGCTCTCCACACACTGCTTCCGGCCAAATTTCATCCATGATTCCAAGGGCTCAGCTCAGCCTACACCTTGCCCAAGAACCTCACTGGCACTATTCAATGTGCAAAATGTCCACTCATCATCAAGTATCACCTTGGAATTTATTAACAATTATATTTAGCATGCAGTGTTATTTAGTTTTGTTCACATCTAATACATGTTCTAGTTTATCTCCACAAATAGAATTCAGGCTCCCTGAGAGCAGGAGTGAAGTGACATCCTCATTTACATCCCCCACCATATGCAGCACATTTTCTGGGACACACAGTAGGTCCTCAGAAGAACCTGCCTACACAGCTTCTCATTCAAATAGCACAGAGCTCATTTTCCCTCCACATTATTGATTCTACCTTCAAGAGCCACAGTCTTCTCTGTAAATTAGTCCACCCCTTATTGTAACTCTGCCAGTCCCCTCTGGGGTTTGAGCCATCACCCTGCTCCACCTGTGTGATTAATATCGGAGACCAGGAGCAGAATAACAACACCACGCTGTCTGTTTGGGGTATCACCAGAAAAACTTTTTCCTAAGAGGAATGTCACCCACCGGGAAAGCAGCAGCTGCCCGTGCTAACTGCACTTTGTAGCTAAAGAAGGCCTGGGGCACCTGACCTCCTCCTTGGCCACAAGCCTTGATCAGGCAATTATAGCACAGCGGCTTCACGCCCAGCAGAGCTGGTCTGCAGCCTTGGTGCCTCTCCCAGTTAATTCATGCTCTTGCCGCAGGAAGCCTACCAGGCTGGAAGGGTTCCTGTGCTGGGGGGCATCCTGGTTGCTGCTGGTTCTCTATGGCTGTGCCTCTATGACTTGCCTCCGTGGCACAGGACTCTACCCCTGCCATGTACCCCCAGGTGACTGACCCTGCTGGGACAGCATAGCAGGTTTAGGCAAAGAGAAGTACGTACTGTCGGTTGTTAGGTGATTCACAAGCATAGTCTGTTAATGCTCACTGATTGATTTCTGACGTTTCTTCCTTCTGGACTGTTGGAACTCAGGTGCACAGGCTGGTGGGAGAAGACAGATTGTTTATACTCAGATCGTATCCCAAGAGCTATCAGAAAAAAAATGTGAATTTATTAATTAAATGAGCATTCAGGTAGGGAATGCAAAGCAGACTCTACCTCCCCCGGACATCACTTTCTCCAGAAGAAGCAGGGTTGAAAAGGAAGCGTGCTGGACATGGGGCCTAAGCACCTAGCTGGATGCCTGCTTCTTTCCAGTTACTGGTTCTGTTTCCAGTTGCCAAACGTTTGCAACCTTGGGCAGTGCACTGAAGCCCTCAACATCTGTTTTCTCCCTAGTAAATAAGGAAAACAGTCTCTCAGAGCTGTAAGAGGCTCATGAAATACTCCCTGGAAATTTCTGAATAAATAGGATCATTTGCTAAAGCTGATATAATGGAATTAGACCGCTTCTGCAACTGGAAATTCTACTACTGTTAGGGAAAACATGACTTCTTTCTCCTGCCCTCCGTATCGAGGGGCTTACCAAATGTGCCAACTCTCGCAGAAACAAGAATTTGATTTTTCCCCCTTAAACATGAGGTTAAAATCTCCTCTCGGTTCCCTACAAGAAATAAAAAACCTGGGGCTGGAGCAGTGGCCCAGCGGTTACCGTGCTTGCCCGGCATGTTCAAGTACACAGTTCAAAACCCAGCACCCATGCACACAACTAAGTGTCAGAGCAATGAAAGCCATGTGAAAAACTCAATAAAAATTGATTCTCTCTCTCTCTCACCGTCCTTCTCTCTTAAAAAAAAAAAAAAGAAACCTAAATTCTAGTGGAAGATTTTAGGTTAAAAGAGAATAGTTTTCAACATGCAGGTCTTAAAAAGGAAGACTAATACATTAATAATACTATAAATCTATATGGCACTTTACAGTTTACAAAGGCAGGTTCTCTAGAGGCTTTGAAGAGTAGAATTGGCAGTGACAGGTCTAGAATTCATTCATTCAAAAAAATCTTTACCAAGCATCCACCATGTGTGAATTACCATTAAGGCCCTCAGGTTATAATGTAGAAGAAGGCAAATGAACTCCATCTTTATGAAGCTTACATACCTCTAGGAGACAGGCCAAAAAGTCTTCAAAAACATAAAAATGGAATAGGATGTCAGGTGTTGACAAGTGCTATGAGGAAAATAAAATCAGACAATGGTACTGATGCTATGCTGGCAAAGTAAGTGTGGGTGCCATTTTATCAAGGAGGATTTAGGTAAGGAACTTCTGAGGCATTGATGCTCAACCAAAGACTTTAATGAAAGAAAAGAGAAATAAGTATGGATTTCAGGAAGATTGTTACACAACAAAAGCAAGCATAGAGGCCCTGAGACAAACTGACTCACTCCTGTTCAGATTAAATGCTTTCTCAAGATCCTTTCCATAATTTTCTGTTTCCCTAAAAGAGATTTTTATCCTTTAGTTATTATTTATTCACTCTTATGGGTAATATAGCTGACTCTAAGCTTTAATTCAAGTGGAATGACATTTCTAGTCAAAGCTGGCTGGGTTCCGCAGGGCAGCTGTTTCAAATAGGGCCTCAGATCTCAGAGGAGCATTGCGACTGTTTACCCCAACCAGACCGCCTGAGGCCTCAGCACTCCCTGTTTATCTTCAGGGTTAAGTGAGAAAGAAGTGGTTAGTCCTGTGAACGCTGTGGTGAAAGGAGCCACAGACACCCTCATTCCCTTGCTGAAGGACTCCTGGAAAAAAAAATCACCCTTGGAAAGAGTTATCAGTGGAAAAGGAGTGGGAAGAAGACGGAATGGATAGGCTGTGCTGCATGCAGGGAAACCCATGTACTTGTTTTATAGTTGCTTTATCCCCAGACCCCTGATCCAAACCACACAATGGAAATCCACTTGCACAACACATTCCTCTCTGCATATGGAGGTGAGAGACTCATAGATAGCCAACTTTGCTTCCCAGAGCAAATGTCCATACAGCTTGAGCTGGCCTTGCTGCTCTCTGCCATCTGAGTCACCAGTTTGGTGCCACTTGGCACCAGAAGAACAAAACCAGTTGGTATCCCTTGACTGCTTCTCTCTTAAACTAGTGAATTGGGGCCCTTCTACTAGAAAGAGAGAGGGGGAGCAAGAAGGAGCCTTTTGAGTGGCTTCTGTTGAATCGCTCACGCCTTTTCTCCACTCTTAGCCAAGCAACCCAGTAACCTAGATTTTCGCATAGAACGATTTGACAAGCAGACCGATTTGTGGTTTTCTATTTCTTTGAGTCCATCCATTGTTAAATGTCTATCTGTTTCAGACACAAGTTCTGTGTATGATTCACCTTGCCTATTGCCTCGTGGACTATGCCTGTTTCTTACCAACTCTCTTTTATCCTTCCATATAGTCCCCCATTCTTCCATAGTGTTTGTCTGTCTGTCTGAGTCAGAGGTAGGTGACACACACTCCTCGAATAGAGTGAATTCCTATAGCCAGACCACTTGGAGGAGGTCTGAATGCCATTCCTCCCACTCATTAAGTGTGAAAAACTATTTCCCTGTAACAATGACAGCTACTTGAATTTTTCTCTGGAAGCCACCTTCAGGCTAGTCATTCTTCTATTAGGAGTGGTCAATTTCCATCCTCCAGAAGATGACATAGCTTTTCTATGGAAAAGGGAAAAGTAAGCTCCTGTCCTGACTTTCTGCAGATGAGCCATGTCTTCACCCGAGGTCCCGGCTGCCTCATCTGCAAAAGAAGGGCCTCCTTGGTATTTTCCCAAAAGAGTAAGAATCAGCATGTTATACTGATGTGGCTTCATCAATGTTTATAGCAGCTCAATTTACCATAGCTAGATTATGGAACCAACCCAGATCCCCCTCACTCGACGAGTGGATACAAAAATTTTGGTTCTTCTATACAATGGAATACTACTCGGCCATTAGAGAAAGCGATATTATGGCTTTTGCAGCCAAATGGATGGAGATGGAAAGAATTACGCTAAGTGAAGTATCCCAACCTCAGAGACTCAAGGGCTGAATGGTATCTCTCATCGGTGGAAGCTAAAATACATGGGGATGCAGTATGTTAGACAGCTAAGCTAACAATAACTTCAAATTATATGAGTCTCAATGCAACAGGGGGATGACTCCCTAGGATACTTGGAGGCGTAGGGAGGGGGATGGAGGAGGGAGGGTGAAGGAAGAACTCCTAGGAGAGTAGAGAGTGGGAATATGGGAGAATCATCTCAGAAGGATATCTCTGCCCTCCAGGAGACATCCATTTAACTCAGGGGTTCTTCTGGGGGAAACAGCAACAGGGGGAACCCAAGCTGGACATCCATGATATGGCATTAGCCCTGGATAACTAAGTATATATACATTGGTTCTTGAATGTTTGATAATGTTTCCCCCTCAATTGTATCTCTATATCCATCTAATTAAAAAAAATAAGGGCATTTGAAACAAAATGATGGTTTCTAAATCATGCACCTCAGAGGCTGGGCTCAGCTGAGGAGCTGGAGACCTCCTGCCCTCACAGCAGCCGGGGCAAAGCTGTCTATTGCTCTAGAACCTCCATGTGGCATTTTGTCAAGAGTTTTATTTTAAAAGCTTTTAAAAATATACCCTAGGCAAGATGATCTCCCAACTGCAAAACTTGAGCATGCTTAGCACCTGAGAGCATCGCAAGGGTCCACTGACTTCATGGCTTGCTGTTAAGTTTACACAGGTGTGAGTAACGGTAATGTTCTCAAAATAGGGTCCCTGAACTGGCAGCACTGGCATCATCGCCTGGCCACTTGTAGAAATGCAAATTCCCTAGCTCCACCCAGAAATACTAGCTCAGAACCCCCGGGGTGTGGGGCATGACACTCTGTGTCACACTGGTCCTCCCAGTGAGTCACACAGATGCTGGTTTCACATGACTTCCTCAGAGCAATGGACTCAATCCAGTTTTGCCAGATCCTTTCAACCCCTTCTTTCCTTCACTTTATCCTTGTGTTTTCGAGGCCACTAGAGACAAGTGCTCCTCCTAACTCCTGGAGGTCCACTAAGCTTCTGAAGGTGAAAAGAAGGCATCAGGGAAGCTGACCTGGAGGCACAGCAGGCAGGGAGAAGGAGGCAGAGCTGGGCCTGCGTAATTGCCTCCAACCAAAGGGCTGGTTCTGTTGCACAGCTGCCTCCAGGACACGGAAGCCATCCCGAAGGAGGTGCCTCGCTTATTAACATCATAACTCAAGCAAGTTGCTTGGAGTCCCCGCACATGGAAAATTGCATTCTGCAAAGTGTTAAAGCTGCAAAGTCACCAGCTGAGTCGATAGACTTTTATTTTAACGATGTTTGTGATCAATATTTAAACAAGATTGACCCAGCCTGCTGCCAGTGAACCTCTCTCCTTCCAGCTGCTTGGAAAAGATAAAATATTTACTTGCGGGGGGAGGGGGGCATGTTACAATGGTCTGAGGCCAAGGGTAGAGTTTGGGGATAAGATAGGGCAAGAATGCAATGGGATACATTAGTAGCAAACTCTAATGGGCCCTAGAGTCTCTTAGGGACAAAGGAGCTTTCATTTAGACATTCTGGGAAGATTATGAGAGAATAAGAAAAGAATTTATAGAAAGATCTGGTCACCAGTAATAAAAGCTTTAGCGCACTAAGAGGTTTTCTTGAAAATAGTCATGCTTATTTAATCTTCCTATTATTGAACCCCAGCTACAGTTAGTAGCTAAGAAGTTGGCTCTGGTTCAGACAGCTAAATCGTAACACGACCTACTGTGTTTGCACAATCATGTGATTTAATATCTCTGGTTCTCATTCTCCTCATCTTTAAAACAGTTCCTCCTGAAGACAAAAAGAATAAATGAGATACAACATAAAATAGTTGAAATATTGGCTTCCCATAGTAAGTGCTCAATTCATGTTACAGAATTATTGATAGAGCCAGTTCTCAAAATCCAGATCCATACTTTTGGTCTTATATGAAGTACATACAAAATTAGTTTTCATGTTAGGACACATGTCAAGATTAAGTGCTATGTTACATGGTTCAGTCTCTGTTAAAGGAAGTTTGAATAAAGAGGAACCAGAAGAAATGGTGAGAGAAACCAGGTGAAACTATGTGGAGAAGAGCAAACTGAGCTCAGACCTAAAAAAAAAGACAAAAGGACAACTGCAAAGGTTGATGGGAGAAAACCCTATGTGAAAATATCTCATATAGATGTGACCCTGTGAGGGACCTATTGAATTTGGATACTTCTGCACCTATCAGAGCATAGGAAAGCTTAAACTGCCAATATATGAGAGATCCAAGGAACTGTTTCCCTGAAAGAGGAAGTTAGAACCCTGATTTCAAAGAATGGACAGTGAAGAGGAGGTCCATATTAGGAGTTGCACAGAGAAAGAGTGAGATCTGATAGTGTAACCAACCCATTCCACTTTGCCTGGTACGTTCCCATCTTAGTGCTAGAAGTTCTAAATGCCAGAAATTCCTCAGTTCTGTGCAAACTAGGACAGCTATTGACTTTATGATGAAGAGAGTACAAAGGTGCTTTCTAAGTCAGAGGGAGCAAATTTCTACGGAGAGAGTGATTGACAGTGTCCAATGCAACAGAGATGAATCTCAAAGTGCCTATTAACTTTGGCAATTAGGAGGTCCCTGTGGACAGGTTAAGAAATGTTATGATTCCATGGTGGAGATTCCAGACATGATGTTATATGATAGAAGGACTCCCATGTGTATCATCTGTTAAGAATCCAATTTGTCTTAAGAATTTCATTTTATTATTATTTTATTTCAGAGAGAGAGGGAAAGAGAGAATCAATTTTATTTAGTTTTTCGTCTGGCTCTTGTTGCTCCAACACTTTGTCTTGCATGTGGTGCTGGGGTTCAAAACAGCACCCTCACCCATGCCAAGCAAGTGTCTCAACCACTGAGCCACCACTCTAGCCCCAAGTCTTAAGACGAGAGCACACACACATTAAATGGCCTGGTCCCAAATCAAGCACACAGCATGAAGCACGATTTGGGGAGCTTGTGTGTTTAGCATTCTTTACCTCTGTTGCCAACAGAGGAGTTCGATACGCTGGTCTCTGGTGTTTGGTTCATAATGATTCTGATGTTACACGGATGGCCAATGACTGACTTTGCCATTGATTGTGGCAGCCTGGGATGTGAATGATGGATTGGGCCACCAGAGCAGCTGCCTGCGGGAAGTCTGATTTTGTTCAAATGAGCTACTCCAGACAACCTCTCCTCCCCCTTCCTCTCTGACCTTCTGTTTTAGTCTGTTCCTCCCTCAAAAAAATATATATATATTTCACCTTCTCCTTTCTTCCTATCCTTCCTTCTACTTTTCTTTCTCTTTTCTTTTGTCTTTCTTTCCATTCCTGAGTTCTTTCTCCTTTTCTCTTTCTTCCCTTCTCCCCCCACCCCCCAGCTTCATTTGTAAGATCCATTTTTATTTAGTTGGGATTTGGCAGGAGGGGGCACACAATGTCCTAAAATATGTTCTTGTAAAGCATGGGATGAAATCCAAAAGTCCTCTTAATACATCCCTGGGTCACAGAATCATATCTCCTGTGGTTTTGGCCCAGGGAATTGCCTAAATCAAGGGAAGAGAATGTCTCTCTTTAGCCTGCTGGGTCAGGCCATAGGGAAGGAGCAAGGAATTTAACCACTTCCAACTGGATGGTTTTGTCCAAGGTTCAGGGAAGTATATTTCACAGCTCTAGCTGCACAAATCCTTCAATTGTAGGAGACTGAAGAACTCTATTTCAGGGATGCAAAACAGATGCATATAGAAGATGGCTTTAGTTACTATTTGAAGGGTTGAATTGAAGCCAGCATGGATTATTTTAAAAGCACAGATATATTTTTAAAGTCAGATCAGTCTGGATCTTATTAAACTTGACTCTCCCCATGTGCGAATGAGTAGTCGGTGGATCTGGATATGTCTAGATGTTTTTATCCTTCTGAAATTCTGTGAAGTCATCCCTGCACTAATATGCAGGAGCATCGTCTCTGCTTTGGACCCCGCTTTTCAGCAAGCACAGTGCTAGGTTGGAGGCCCAGCTCAGACACACTGCACTTCTCCTTAGAGGTCTGCCTTGGGGTGTTCGAGTGGGGATTGCAGGTTTCTCAGCACGACTCTTGTGAGATCAGAGATAAGAAAACTGAAACAAAATTTCGATTTGGTTTGCAACACACATTGTGCTGCCAATGGCAACCAGCCAGACATGCTGTCATTTATGCAGAGCAATTCTGTCCCGTCTAGATAGTTTTCTAGCATCACTTTCCCTCAACTCACCACGAAGGCTATCCAGACACCCTCCCAGTGCATTTGTCTGTCTATCTGTGTCCACAAACTATAAAAGTATATATGTGTGTATACATATATATAAGCTCATCGGGAGAAATGTATTTTGGGAGCAGTGTTCTGTGAAAACTTATTTTTTTTTTTTACCATGTAGATCCTTCACTGCATGCATATGTAGCCATTCTCCCAAGGAAAAGCATTTCCATAGTGAATTAATCCCATCTCACCTACTATACCTGCCTCTTCCTTTCACTGGTGAGTAATTTCACCGTGGTCTCCTCCAGTTTGACAAAACCTTCAGGTCAACTTTTAGAAATACTGAAATACTAGATCCTCCTTCCTGAGGCTCAGTGCTTGCCACTGCTTCCTCTTCTCATCCCTGCCTGTGCATAACCCCTGGAACTGAAGACAGACTGGGTTCCGTCCCACCTAAGGTCATTTACTTAGAGAATTTTCACTTCTGAGAGTTTTGGCCGAAGACATCACAACCACCATCCTCAGGCTGTAATCTTCATCTGTGGTTTACTTTCACATTTCTAGCTACATTCAGGATTTTAACACTGAAATATTTTGTCTTGAAGTTATTGTCTAAAATCAAGCCTAATGTATTTTTCTTTCAGATTTTTTTTGTCCTTTTATTCTTATATCTCAAATTCATGAAACCATGACCTCACCATTTTATTCCTCACTCCCTGTTTTCCTCAGTCCCTGGGGAAACTGCCTTGTTCTGAAGACTCACATTTTCCCTTTCTTGCCAATCCTTAAGCCAATGCACCCTGATCAATGCATCGCCAGGTGTGTGCAACCAATTCTTTTTTTTTCTTTTCCTTTGCTTAATTGTCTTCTATCATTCATTGCAATCCCCAGCATTCCCTACAAAAGCTCTCCAAAATACCATCTCAGCATCTCATTCTCGCTTAAGAGCCCCCCGCATCCGCATCCACAGTTGGTCAAATTCAAAGCCCTCTCTATCTGGACCCTACGTCATCCTTGATCTCTTTACTCATACTCATCTCCAGGCAATGCCTCAGCCACTCACCGTACCATTTCCCATCGAAGCATCCACCAGTGCAGTGTCCCTCACTTGATCCATCTTCTTATTCTCCACCAATCCAAATGCCATTATTTCCTTAGGGGTCAAATTCTTGCTATGCAAAGATTTTCCAAGGTCACTTTATCCTTCTTTGAGCTAGAGTTCTCTTGGCACATTTATTGCAGCACTTCCTCATATTATTCTGTGTATATTCTAGTTGTCTCATTTCTTTTTTCCCTCAATGCATATGAAGCAATTCAATAAACCAGACCTTGGTAAAGTCCCAAGGTGTTAAATATAATACTTTGAAAATAAGAGGTGGGGGGATGCTTGTTAAAGACATTAAACAGGTGAATGTTGTATTAATATTTGCAAGCAACAGAACCTCAGTTCAACCTGACTCAGGTAAAGAGGGCAGTTACTGGTTCCCATCTCAGGAGGTCCAGAAATAAACTTAGCCCATCAGAGCTAGGTTTCCCACTCTCACCTCTGGCTCCACTCCCCTTCACGCTGGCCTTGCTCTCAGGTAGGACCTCTTTGTGAATGCCCCCTCCCCAGCTCCAGGTTTATAACTTTCCAGCTCCAATTTCCCCTTCAAATGATCACTCTGGAATTGATTTTTATTGAAATCAATTGATTGTGTCTTCCTCATGGCCTACAAAGGGAGGATCATGCTGATTGACTGGGGCTGGTTCCCAGTTCAACCCCTAGGTCCTTGATACTCTAATTGGTCAGGCAGGCAGAACTGAGTTCATTGCTTATGCCTGGAGTCATCATCCAAATGACAGGAAATCAGGGCTGGGATGCAGTTTGCTCAAGTAAAACATGGGTTCATTGTAAGAAGAGAGGAGAATGCATGCCGGACAGGTAAAAACAACAGCTTTCCATTCCAAGAGCAAGTTCCTCATTCATCACTGTCTGATAAGGCTGGGTACTCCGGAAAGAGACAAGCGAATCCAAGAGTGGACCCTTGAAGATGAGATGTTGGTTAGTACAGGGTTTTCCCTGCTCTCAGAAAATGAAAGTCGATATTGGCACAAGGCAGAATACTGTACTGCATATTCTCTGCTTCCCTGTCAGATCTGCCTTCATTCTCCACGGTAAAAAGAAACCAATTCAGTTCAATATAAAGATGTAGTCAAATTTTGTTGTAACCTCAGAATTTGAAAGAAAACATGAAATAGATTGAAAACCAAGTCATACTACAGAACTTCTTAGAGAAGAAAAATGGCCCTTTCTGTGCAGATTTAAAAAAAAAAAAGATGCAAGCAAGTTAGATCTGCAAAACGAAATGAGACTAGCTTCAACGTGTAATTAATATTTATTAAGTTTTTAATACAACAGACATCATGGAGGTGAAAGGCTGATTATTGGTTCAAATTTCCTTACATAAAACTTGACCTTTCCCTGCTGGGAGTCTTTCTAGTTTTCGGAACAAAAGATACTGCTCTGCAATTCCCATGCCTATGAGGTAGAGAAATTGGTTTTGAGGAAAAGAAATCCAAACTATGCCTTTTTCTTTTCCGCCTTAATACAATGAACAAATGCATTGATCTATTTCTTGCTCTGTTTCTGTATCATAGAAATTCGAGAGAGCTTGGCAGGAAGCAAAATATCTTGGTTCCCAATTGGGTCACCAAATTGGCCCATTAACCACATTTCAGCTTTCCGTTCTTCAGTGCTTGGTGGCCTTCGCTCTCTAAGTGAAAACTAATATCTTTCCTTCACATGGGGCTCCTTAATGACACTGGGAAGCAGAGTGGTGACTTCTCATATTAGAGTAATTTGTTCAAAGCCTGAAGGAACTCTGCAGCAACTTCATCAAACCATTGCCCCCTTCCCTACCAAACAGCACAGCCAATGAGATTTGCACTAGCAGCCCACATTAGCCATGCAGTTAGCCTATCTTGAAACACTGATGATTAGAAGTTATCAGGAAATAACTTCTTAAGGGGCCCCATGAGATACAGAGACAGAGAGAGACTCGGTCAAGACAGAGTAAATGAGATAAGAGTATATCATTGATTTTGACAACTTACCCCCAAAATAAAATAGAAGAGCCGGTAACCACATAGCAGTGACCCTTGGGTCAAGAGAAGTAGAATTATTTCTCAGTTCTCAGCAATAATCTCAGCTTAAGCAGGCAGAATTCCCCAACCCCCCTGCACCAACAATCTCTAGTGTTGAGAAAAATGCAAACCCCTCTTATGTTTTGATCCCCCACCCCTGAGCTACCCGGAGACTTGCAAACCAGAATTCATCTTAAATACAGCTAATCTTTTTATTTCATCCACCGACTTTTGTTGGTGGTAGCATTGTACATAGTGGCTGGATCTACCAGTGATGGTGCAGCATCCTCCTTCTGGGCCTCCCTCTCAAAGCTGTGTCCTCCCAGCCTCCACCTTCTCAGTACTGAGCTTCACCCACTGTTTTGTTGGTCTGTCCCAAGTGCAAGGTCCATTTGTGTGGACAGAGTTCTGGACTCATAGACTTACTCTATCTTTGGTTCCCTTGGAAGCTTTCATTATTGGATAATATTATGGCTTGGATATGAAGTATCCCTCCCCATCACAAAGACTCATGTGTTGAAGCCTCGGTCCCCAAAGCAGCAATGCTCAGGGGTGGGGCTTTGGGGACGTGATCAGATCATGACAGCTCTGATGTCATCAATGGATTAATCCATTGATAGCTGAATGGACTACTGGGGAGATAGGCATATTTAGAGAAAGTAGGTAACTGGAGTTATGCCCTTGGGACTATATCTTGTCCCTAGTCCCTCACTGCCCTTGCTTCCCAGTTGCCAGGAACTGAGCCATTTTCCTCTGCGATGATATTGCAGCCTTGAAGCCAGCTGACCATGGACTGAAATTTTGGGTCAAAATAAATCTTTCCTCCTCTAAATTATTTTCCTCAGGTGTTTGTCACAGTGCTGAAAATGACACAGCTGTTATGTACAATTCTTCCTCCTCAACTCTGGTCCACAGCTTTTGCAACCTCAGGCCTCCTCCCTACCAAATCTCCCATGAGTAGACCATGGGCCCCTTCTGGAACTGAGGCACATACTTGAACAAAAATGAGCTCTTGGGCTTCTGTGCTACATAATGCCAAATTATTAACATTTCCTGTCCGTGAACTCCCTACTCACAGAACTGGCCAGAGGATTAAAGGAAGAAATATATATAAACTGCTTAGGACAGTGCACAAAAAGTAGTGAACACCCAATATAAACTTGGATGGTTTTGCTATTGTCATCGTCATTATCCTAATCTAAGCTCTCCTGGATGCTCCTCTTAGCTGCTAGAGACACACTAAGTAAACCGATTCTGTTTTTTCAAAAGAATTTAAATAACAAATCTCAACACTTCTGGAAAAGCACCACAACAGGACAACTGGCAAAGAAACTTAGTAGATTTTTCTCAGCCAAAATAAAAGCCATATCACATTCTGCCATGGCTGGAGACAGGTTGTTTTTTCAATGAAAATCAAGTTTATTTTTATCCCTAAGGTATACCCAATCATCCTTTTTTCTCCCTTCCAATAATTCAATCCCAACCTAAACAGGAGAATAAAGGACTGGATTTGGCAAGTGTCTCTCTGGAGCAACCCTAGAGAAAAGGAAGGAAGCAGTGGCCATCTTTTAATTGGCAATGTGTATACCGCCCAGATGCTGGTGTTTGTAGCAAGGGCTGTAAGAGCAACAGGCATTTTTTTCTCCACACTCTTTATTTTTTTTTTCTTAACTACCCCTCCCTCTCCACCCCATCCTTCTACAGTCTTGCACCCAACAAAATGTGATTATTTGCATGAAATCAATTCCGTGATTCACACACAAAAGCCCAGAAAAGCCTGCTCTGCAATTGTGTGAGTAATTTTTTATGAACCAGACTCGTAAGTGCTTGCCAACAAGCTAAATTATCCTCTTGTTAAGTGTTATATATTCTTCCTTCCCTCTTTCTTCTTTTCCATGTACTTCTTAATATTGATAAGCTTCTCTTGGTTGAAGGGAGCATTTGCATTTTTCTTTAGTTCTCCATGTAGGGAACACATCAAAGAACTTAACTCCCTGGCCTTTCAATCTTGCCTCCTCAGCATCTGAACTGTTTGCCCAGACACTCAATGAAAAGGTGGCGCCATCTGAGAGGGGAGAGGGAAAAAGGATGTTTATGGATCTGGATTTTGGATCTAATACCAAAAGTCATGTGAAAGCTATGTTTAACCTCTCATGGTGTCATCAATTAATCAATTAACAGAACTTAGAGAGTGTCACTTGATTCTCCTGTCCTATATTAAGTACTTTGGTAACTATGAAACTAAAAATAAGTTTAAGAAAAGTCTGTTGGCACAGATAAAATGAAAGTGATTTGTGAACACTAGCATATTTACATCTAATATTTTGCGTAGGGGAGGGGTGTTAAGGTTAGACAGAATAACAGCAGGTTTCCAGAAAAGGCAGGGGGCAAATACCTGCCTGGAAATCGGGTAGAATTCAAACGGTAGTAGGCAAGGAAAATCGTTCCAAGCAATGAGAACATTCATTATTTATAAACAATGATTGTGATAATTAGACAGTGAAGAAGGTTTCAAACGGGCTGGCTCTCCCCGTATGTACCACGTGCTTCGTCATCTTCTCACATTAAGACCTCATGCTCCTGGCTTCCAGGCAAGTCAGGGCCAGTAGCTGGGGGAGCTGGCGCACTGGAGAGGAACAGCAGGAAACACTGAGAAGAGACTTCTCTCAGCTTTGTAGGAGAGGGTGCTGCTGACTTAGCAAAATAAAGAGAAGTGGCATTTCTTGGGTTCCATTGTTGCATGACATAAAAGCACACCACTACCCACCCAAACACACAAGCATAATAACTGGAATCCTGATGTACACACAGCTTTTTAGTTTTATTTCCTTAATAAACTCTGAGATATTTTGGTTATTCTGATAGTTAAATGATATTGCTTTGCCACGATACATTTAAACATTCTCCTATTATTGCCTATTTATATTATTTTCAATTATTCTCCATTACAAATAGTACTGTGATAAATATCCTTTCGTATTAATTTTTGATTGCATTCTAATAATTTAAAAGGCATAATCCTAAAAATAGTATTGTGAAATAACAAAGTATAAACACTTTAAGACTCTTTATAAATAGTCCTAAATTACTTTCCAGAAACATAGAACCCATTCTTATTCCCCAAAGCAGGACAGACCCCCCCAAAAAGTATCAGGTGGTTTCCCTAAAACCATCTCAAACATGGGATGTTGAATACACCTCTTTTTCTATTTAAAAATTTAGACTATTTCATACATACAAAGGAATATATTATTCTTTGCAAGTATTAAATATGCATACATTTAAAAATAATTTATGGTGGGGCTGGAGCGGTGGCTCGGTGGTTACCGCGCTTGCCTGGCATGCGCAAGTACATGGATTCAAACCCAAGCACCCATGTGCACAACTAAGTGTCAGAGCAAAGAAGGCCATGTGGAAAAAAACTCAATAAAATTTGACTCTCTCTCTCTCTCTCTCTGTCCTTCTCTCTTTAAAAAAAATTGTTATGAATGTTTTAAAGTATGAAGAAACATCTCAAAACCTTAGATTGCCAAACCGAATGCAATTCAAACTGTCAAAGCTCCTATGAACTTCGGTTTTAGCTTCCCCACCTTTGAGAAGTAAACAACATTGAAATTTTTTGTTAGTTCTTCTTTTTATCCTATTGCTATATACGTACATAACCTAAATAATATGAAGTGTCATTTAGCTTGTTTTTGAGCTTCATAAATATGCTATTATATTGTCCAGATTTTCTAGTAAGTTGGCTTTTTTAACTTTTTTCTTACTGCCATGCAGTATTTCACTGTGTGGCTCTATCGTTGCTTATCCTTTTTCCCATTGATGGCAACCGTTGTGCTTCTATCTGGGTCTTCTTGTGCACAATGCCACTATGTGGAGTCCTCTCTGTCTGCTGGTATCCTGAGTGGCAGTTTTCTCCCTGGCAATGATTCACACCAGCAGCATGTGAGACCTTGGGGAGACCTGCAGCGTTCCATAGCCTTACAGGGAAAAGAGTGTGCCCAGGAACAGGTGTGCAAATCATCCATTTCTGTACATAAACTCTCCTAAAACCCACCCTTTGTAACCTCTTATATTTAATAGCTATTCTCCCACTTTACAAAAGGAACGCATACCTTTGCCTCATCTGGATTCCTACTATAGTGCATTAAACCAGAATAGAAAAACTCCGGGATGACAAACAAAAAGACATTTCAACATTTTATGGTGATGTTGAAAAGGAAAATGACATTAATGAGTGGATAACAAATCATTTTGCAAGGCAGATGCATTCCAATTATTTGTTTTCCACAAAACCAAGCCTTCAGCTGCTAGATTATTAAAAATGATTTCTGATGATAAAATCATCAATCATAAATCACTAGGTAAGACCTGGCATATAACGAGACTTGCTAAACAAAACTCTTTCCATCTTACTGTTTATTAACAAGAACAGGATTCTTAGCACTTACATTTATAAAAACAATAAATAGGAACATAATTGATGCTGTATCTGTCTCATTCCACTCATAATGAGAGTTATTCATAGATATATTAACCAAAGGAAAAACCTCTATTCACTTTAATAAAATATACATTTCCAACAAAATTTTGGTTTTCATAATTACTAATTATGTAACAAACTGTATAACTTTTTCATAGTGTTTTGATCAATTGTTTATCATAAATAACTATAACGATAATTCCATCCAGAAGAAAAAAGACATTTTTAACACTCAGAACCTAATATCATACAGAAAAATGTTTGAAAAATTCAATTTATGCACATAATTTTGCTCTAAAGATATAAGATAGAGTAATCAATTAAAGACTTTTAGACATAAGACTATATTAAATTTTGATAAAATCATTTAGAAAGACATGGAATAAAAGTATGAGATGAAGGAGGAAAACAGTGATTAAAATCTTAAATTGTCAATAGGATTAAATACATATCTAATCCAGTTTCTTGCAACTGTATCTCATAAATATTGACATATTACATTTTTCTCACAATTCACTTTTTACTATTTTTTTCTTTTCCTTTTTAAAATTTTTATTAAGGAGTTGAGTTGTCAAAGAATTTTAAATGCATACATATGAAGTGACAATATGATATGTATTTGGTCTTAAATCATACTTTCCCCCACAATGCCCAGTCCTCTGTCTCATCCTATTGTGAATTGTATCTAAAAATAGCAAGAGGTGATAGGAAAGGAGGAGAAGGGGAAATGTTGGAACTGAGTTAAAGCAAGGTGCACTCCAAGCATAAGTATGTTACTGTATATATTATAGTCATATATATAAAAAATGTTCTTCATACGTATAAGAATTATGTCACTGTACTTGAATATTTAAAGAAAAATATAGGACCAAGAAAGAGAAGCAAGGGACCTGAGGAATGGGAGAAGGGAGGTAGTGGGGTGTGGAGGGGGTATTGACCAAATTGTATTGTTGTATTGTGTGCATCTTTAAAATCGTGACAACAAATCAATCATTATGTACAACTATAACGCACCAATAAAAATAAGAAAAATGAAATCTTAAATTGTTAAATAAAAGCTTGTTCCTATTTTCTTTCCAATTCAAAGCCAATATGTAGGAAATTATATTAGTTGCCTAAATAAAATCTTTAATGAAAAGTCTAGAAGACTTGTTAAAATTGTACAAGTACTGAATGGTTTTTCAGAAAGGGGGTTGGTGTGTTTGAAAGCTGCTACCTCTCAAGAGTATACTCAGTGTGGAATCGTCGTACACAAAGGTGTGCACATCTTTCTTATTTCTAGATAATATTAAATTGCTTTTCCAATTGTCAACCCTCTCAGAACCACAAAGTCCTAATTGCCGCTCATCGTCCCAAACATTTCAGATTGCCTGGAGTTTCAGTTTCTGCCAAGCTAGTGGGTGTAAAATGGCATTTCATTGTGGTTTTAATTTGCATCTTCCTGAATTAATGAGGTTGAGCATATTTTCATATGTTTATTGGCATTCCGTGTTACTATTATTTATTTTTAAGCTTTGCTAATTTGATTTACAAAAAGTGAAGCCTCATTTGCATTTCTTTGATAACTAACAGGGTTAATACTTTTTCATATGCTTATTAGCCATTTTTATTTTTCATGTGAATTGTCCATTCATATCCTGCCCATTTTTCTGTTGGGATTTTAGAGGCTTTATTATGAATTCAAATGAGTTCTATTAAGGCCTAGACCCCTTATTTGTCATATTGATTGTGTTGCAATCTTGGGATAAACTGTACTTTGTTATATGATACCAAAGTTCTTTTACTATACTTATGAATGTGATTTGCTAATCTTTTGTTTTGGATTTCTACATCAATATTTATAACTCAGATTGTCCTGCCAGTATTCTTCTCTGTTTTGTTTTGTTTTGTGGGGGTGGCACTCTGTCAAATTTTAGCATCATGATAATGCTTGCCTATTAAAATTAACTCAGAAGATTTCTTTCTTTTTTCTGGAGAGACTAATCAATTACACACTATGGAAATTTTGTCATTTGAAGAATTGACAGAAGGCAACTATAAAATAGTCTAGACCTGATTTGGGGGAAAAAAGTAATTCCCAAAGCTATTTGATTGGTTTTCTTTCTTTTAAGACCAAATTTAATGCTTACCTTATCTCCAGCAAATCATCCATTTCATTAACAATTTATAATACTTAACCATAGATATGAACAGTTTGGCTTATGGATTTTAAAATGTTCTTAACATTGATGTTATATTTCTTGTCTCATTGAAAATTTGGGGTAATTATATTTTTTATTTCTTACTTTGAAATTACAAAAGATTTTAAAATTTATTTTTCTCAAAGAAATATCTTTTGGGTATGTTTGAGTTTACTGTTTATTTCATTTATGATTGATTTCTCCTATTTTTCCTTTTAATTAGATTTGTTTCTAAACTGTTGGATCTGATGCATAATTTGTTTATTCTTTGTTGTTGACTTTCTATTTAAGGATATTTCTTGATCTTACTTTTAGTTAGCGGAAAATTTTAATATTCAAGTAGTTACTATATATGTCTTCCTCTTGTGATCAATCTCCAAAGATGCAACTCTCATTCTTTCCCCTCTTTAAAATGCCTAAGATGACTTCCCACTGTGTACTGAAATAAATTATAGTTTCTACCTTCAGTCCAAGGTTCTCTATGCTCTGATCATAAGAAAAACATTTCTAAAGTCTACCCCTAGTACGCCCTATATGTCTGGCCTACTATCTAGACTAGTCTCTAGACATTTTCCAAATGTTCTAAATACCATACATTTGTTTATGATTTTCTCTCTACTGGGAATGTCTTTCGTCCCTCCCACTTCCTCTTGGAAGCATGAGCATTTTTGCAATTTTGTCTAGCCCTTCCGATGGTTGAGACTTTCTGGATTGTCAGTCATATAGAGACGGGGGTCATCAGATCATCTTCTGTTGGCTCTTAGCTTCACCTTGTCAAGCCATGTGTGCAGTATTCATTCAAGGTAGGCATTGCCTACCCTGTCTTACTGATGTAAAAAGCCTGCTAAGGAACACTCTCATAACCACAACAGCAACTCTTATCATGGGTAATCCTAGATCATACAAACCTGGACATTTCTTTTAGTGAAATGAGTCACTCTAAACAATTATATCAATTCAGCAGGTACAAACCAAGCCTGTCCTGGGCAAATCAGGACATATGAACATTACCCTAAAAGAAATCTCACAGGGCATGCCTATACATATTTAATATGTGCTGTTTTCTCATTTCTCCATTAAGAGGGGAGAGAAAGCACACATTGTCTAGTACAGAATCAAAGTGTGTATCAACAGATATATCCATTTAGGATTTCTCAATGCGCCTTCTATTTTAGTTTTGTAGATAATTTACGCAGAGTTTTGACTCTAATCAGTTTCAGGTATCAGGGCTCCTTGCCCCATTTATGGCCTCTTAGGATCCAGGGTAACCAAGAGGAGGCAGAGACCCATCTGGTTCAAATAATCCTAGGATATTATATTGGTCTCATAATGTCTGAGACACATCATGGGTGAGAGCAATGTGATGTCCCAAGCTCATCACGAAGACACACACTGTCACAAAGATTTGATAGCTCCCAGTGTTACAATATTTTCTCAAGTCTTCTTCTAGTTCCGCTTGCTCTCCCATCACCATGACAACACACATTTCATTAATAATGGAGACCCAAGGGAAGCCTTCGGGTGTCAGACTTCTCTCAGGACTCACCTCCTGCTTTGGCATTCCATGAAACCATTCTGATTCCAGGCATTGTGTTTTGAACCTTCTCAGTTATTGCAATTTTGCATATCAGAGAAGGGATTGGTAAAAACTATAGATGATGAAAATGCAGAATTTAGCCAAGATAAGCAATTGGCTGGTACAACCCATGGAGCATAAAGCCATAATAAAAATGCCAAGCCATTTAGATGAGGACTTCAATATATGATCCCTGGTTCTGACATAAAGAAAAGGAGAGAGACAGAACCTGGAGATACAGACTTAACAGTATACCTATGCCTTATGCCTCGCCATTCTAGAACTGGGGAATTGGATGACATAGAGCAATATTGGTGAGAAGAACTGAACACAATGGCTAAACTAAATTGGTAACATCCAGGGCATCCCTGGTGCTTTTTCCAGTATGTCTTACCCAACTTGAAAAGACCCTGTGATATAATTTTTAAAATATATATCATACTCTGTTATCAGACTCTTGAATCCCAGCTCCAAGCCCCTTCAGCTGTATGACCTCAGGTGATCCATACCTCCTATGAATCATGATTTCCTTTCAAATAAATGGAGAAAGTAACATTTGTAATGAAGGTAAAAATTAAAGTATGCAAAATCCTGGGATGTCAAGAATTCTCACTCAGAGTTAGGAATAGCAATACTAAAATTCTCACCACTATCATCACCATGGCTATCACCAGTATCATCCTTGGACTTTGGGAGGAACAGGTTTAAGCCCTCCTGTGGAAGTCCTCTGGTCACCTCAATCCCACCTAAGCCACAGTGCTGGGGCAGGAGCACCAAGACGCATTGTCTGGCAATGCAAGGAACCAGAAGTGAGTCTATCCCTCAAAACAACAAAATAATTTAAGAATTTAAGGTCAAGAGCATGAGCAGTCAGTCAACAACAACCACAAAAAAAAAAATTAGGTTTCAACTTTCTGTCCTAGAAAGAATGGACATGGAGGTCAGAATAATGCATTTGCCTGAGCCCTTTAGATGCCTGACTGCCCCTGTGAGGGTCTCTTTCACAAGCACCTAACACTGGCTTACACAGCCGTTCTACCCATCCCTAACTGGGTCCCAGAGTCTGTGAGATGTTGGAGATTCCATGCAGCAGAAAGCAGAGGCAAAGGAATGAGCCTTCTCTTCTCTTCCAACCAACAGGGCCCTGTCCCCAATCTCAAGCCAATAGAACCAATTTTAAGTTTTCTTTCCTTCACTTCCCATTAGCTAATCTGTCCTTCACACATTGAACCTTCTCTTCTGCTAAAATATTTCTCTTGCCTTCCCTTTCTATTCTAGTCCAACGGCCACCATTCTACATCCAGCCCTTGTCAGCTCTTGCCTGATTTAATTCAGCACCTTCCTCACAGATGCCCCTGTCTCCAGGGTCTGCCAACTCCAATACATCCAGCACAGCTGCCAGGATAATCTTCCTAAGGCAATGTTTTCATCACATCACCCCCCAGCTGCAGGGCCTCCAGAGTCTCCCACCTCTCCAGTCCCACTGCTTACTTACTCCTTGCAGCGACCCTCCCCTGCAGCCAAGCTTCTTGAACCTTGCATGCGATTTTCCTTCACACACTTTCCTGTATCTCTCCCCTGATCTGAAATGTTCTGCCCCTTCCTTTATGCTCTTCATGTCTCTGATTGCTCTTCAAAGGTTGGCTTATAACAACATCTCTCTATGCACATCTATGTGGGCAATAACTCACACCTCATCTTCTTCCTAGACTTGGACATCTGAGGGATAAATGGTGATCCTCAAATCTTTCCTAGGTGTCCAGGAATTAGCCACAAAGTTTGCCCTTGATCCTTCCCCAGGTGCCAGCTATGTAATACAGCTCCACAGCACAGTAATTCTCACTTACGGATGTGTTAGTTTATAAATGTTGTGACTTCATTTCAATCCCTCTCTGAACTAGATGAATATTCCCAAAGGCAGAGACTCTGCTTTCCCTTTGCAGCCCTCTGATCACATATGCACAACGTGCAGGAAAACAGCTCAAGAAATGTGTGCAGCTGCCTGAAGTAGAATGCTCAAATGGCCCCAGGAAAACTGACCTTTCTATAAGGAAAATAAATTAAAAACCACCTCAACACTAAACCTTATAAATACATTATGGGATAGCCTTATGATGTAATATTATTCAGACCTTCAAAAACATTTTGAAGGACTTGCTTTTTTTTTTTTAAGAGAGAAGGATAGAGAGAGAGAGAGAGAGAGAGAGAGAATCAATGTTTATTGAGTGTTTCACTTGGCTCTCATTGCTCTGACACTTAGTTGTGTACGTGGTGCTGGGGTTTGAACCCATGTACTTGCACATGCCGGGCAAGCGCCGTAACTGCTGAGCCACTGCTCCAGCCTCTTGAAGGACTTTTTATAACATGACAAAGCCTCATTACATAAAATTGCTTCATATCCATCACTTTATAGATACAAAATTTATAATTTAAATTAAACAATGTAGAGGTAGAAAATTTTTAGGAAAGAGGGAAAAAGCAAAGGAAGGAAGGAAAGAAGGATGGAAGGAAGGAAGGAAGGAAGGAAGGAAGGAAGGAAGGAAGGAAGGAAGGGGAAGGTAGAGACAGATGGATCATGGGATGAAAATGCAGGAACATGTAAATGGTAGTGGTCTCTGAGGAGATCTCAGTTGCTTTTTTTGGTTCATTTTTGTTTTACTTTCTCCTTCAGGATGTTCTAAATATTTAAACTTTCTAAAATAATCATGCATTTCTTATAGATATAAACAGAAAACACAAGCCATATTAAAACTAAAATTGCTTGCCAAAATGTCACTTTTTTAAAGAGAGAAGGACAGTGAGAGAGAGAGAGAGAGAGAGAGAGAAACAATTTTTATGGAGTTTTTCACATGGCTTTCGTTGCTCTGACACCAAGCTGTGTACGTGGTGCTGGCTGGGGTTTGAACCCATGTACTCAAGCATGCCAGGCAAGCGCTGTAACCTCCAAGCCCCTGCTCCAGCCCCCAAAGTGTCATATTTTTAAACAATGTTTTTAAAAATCAACACCTTAGAAGGAATAGACAAGTGAGAGGAGAAATTGATTGGAACTGGTAGAACAAACTTGATATTCAAGAACTTTCTAGCTAATAGAAACTGACAGATTTTTTTTTTTAGTGCTATCATCCTATTCCTGAGACCAGCGAGGGGGAAAAAATTGGTATTTCAATTTCAAACATATTACCAAAACCATCCTTTGAGTGACAAAGTTACCATCTCTACCACCGCATTTTATCTACCATCCGCTCTTCTCCACCACCACCTTCAACCCTATCCTCTCTACCACCATCACTTTCACCTCCACCATCTCTACCCACTCCACTACCTCTACCACTATTATGGTTCAGATATGAGAAGTCCCCCAAAAGCTTATCTGTGAGATAAGTGAGAATGTTTGGGGATGCAATGATAGATTATGAGGGCCATATTCCAATCAGTGGATTAATCTACTCATATGGACTAACTGGGTTGTGACTGTAGACAGGTAGGTTGTCACTAGATGAAGCAGGTCACTGGGGGAAGGCCTTTGGGATTTATGTCTCTCTGCTTCCTGATTGCCATGTTCTGAGCTTCTTCCCTCTGCCATATCCTTCACCAAGATGCTTGTTTTAGTCAGCTTTTTCCACACTATGACCAAAAGACCTGACAAGAACGCTTTTAGAGGACAAACAGTTTATTTGGGGCTCATGGTTTCGGAGGTCTTGGTCCGTAAACAGCTGACTCCATTGCTCTGTACCTGAAGTGAGGCAGAACATCATGGCAGAAGGGTACAGAGGAGGAAAGTAGCTCAGAATATGGAAATCAAGGAGCAGAAAGACAAAATGCAAACGAAAAATTGGGTGTAGTGGCCCATGCCTATAATCCCAGCAGCTGGAGAGGCCGAAGCAGAGGATCACAAGTTAAAGTCAGCCTCAGCCACTTACCAAGGCCCTGTCTCAAAATAAAACAGGAATGTCTGAGAATGTGGCTCAGTGGTTGAGTGGCCTTGGGTTCAATTCCCACTACAAAAAAAAAAATACCAAGGACAAAATATATACTAAAGCCATGCACCCGGTCATCTACCTCCAACAGACACAACCTACCAGCCTACATCTACCACCTAGTTAATCCATTCAAGTGGATTAATGCACTCATCAGGTGAAGTCTTTCATAACTAATTCATTTCACCTCTGAACTTTCTTGCATTGTCCCATACATGATCTTTTGGGGGACACTTCTTGTCTAAACATGTTGCTCTGACTCACCTCACATCCAGAGCTATGGAGTTGACCAGCCAACAACTGAACCTCTGAAACTGTGGGTCAAAAAAAATTTTCCTTCTTTAGGATATTCTTATTACTTTTGTTTCATTTTTTGTCACAGGGTTGCAAAGCTGACTAAAACAATCACCATTACCTCCACCTCCGCCACCACTATCAACTGTAGCATTTCTACCATTTCTTCCATTTCCACCACAATTAGCTCCACCACCTCTCCACCTCTACCACCACAACCTCCACCCCTGTTTCTACCTTCACCTGCTGTCATCTCCACAATCATCAACTAAAAGAAAATAAAATCTCTATGGCAAATTGGGGGAAGTCAGGGAGAATTAAGAAATCTGGTAAATTACGACATAATCCCCAGTGTACTATACTTTCATATTAAAAATAAGCAGACCTTTTCTAACAATGCCCACATCCATCGCTCAGAATAAGTGGGGCTGGGGAATAACTGACAAATAGGATAGAGAGAACCCCTCCTCGACACCCAAGCGGAAAGGATTGCTTTGACCTTTAGAACGCATCTCACCCCAGGTATCAAAATTTCACATAAAATTTCTAAGAAGCAGATTATTCTTTGAATCCAATATTATATCACCAAGAATTTCACAGAATATTTGCTTAAAACATGATTGTACGCTGCCCGGGAATAGAGGAAAATGGTAGGAAGGGCTGAGGACAGTGGGGCTGAGGAGAACTAGTGGGGGGGGGGTGTTTCCAGGTGTGCACACTTACACATTCATTGGAACATATGTGTGACAATCATTGAGCCCCAGTTTCCCTGTAGCAGCATTTGGTTCTGCTTAGATTATTACCTATTTTAAAATACAAATTGAATAATAGTCACTTTTGCCCATCAGCATGAAGAGATGTACTGTTTCAAATTAACCTTGTCTCTAAAGGAAAACTGATTCTCCTGACACAACAAGATGGAGAGCTCTTTCTATGTGCAATCCTTGTTGTGCTTCAACCAAATCTACTAAAAGCTATCACGAGTCCTCGGAAGCAAAGGTGGGAAAAGAAGGGGAAGAGTTTTAATTGGAGCAGGATCCAGAGTAGGAGGGAGAGTGTCTGTGGAGCTGGCCTCGGCGGGGACAAGAGATCATAGCCCTCTGTTCACTTGTCTATATCCAAAGGGAGGGTGGTGTGGAGGTGATGGGCAATAGCTCTTATCATTCATTCACTCTCTCATTCATTCATATCATAAAAGTTTTTGGCCACTTATTATGAGAACCTACATTGCAGTAAACAATATAGGCAAACTCCTTTTCTTTATAGAACTTACGTTCTAAAAAGGGTTATGGAGAAGGAAAAAATAAGTTACATATTAAACCATGTCAGGAATGGTAAGTGGTATATTGGACATGACAAGAAAATCGAGTATAACCATAGTCAGAAGGGTGCTGTTTTATATGGGGGTGTCAGGGAAAACCTCTCCGGGGGCGGGGAGTTGACATTTGAATAGAGCTTTGAATGAAGGGAGGAGAGAGGAATGCAAATATCAAAAGAATGAACCTTCTAGGCAATGAAAAGTGCAAAGACCCTCCAGCTGAAAAAAGCTCAGAGTGTCTTTAGTTTTTGAGTATGGACAGCACCAGGTGGTCCAACCTGAGGGGCATGATTGGAAAGGAATGAGCAAGGGGAAACTGAAGGAAATGACGTCTACAAGATGCCAGAGCTTGGTTTCAGATCATGTAGACACTTGGAGCCCATGATCAGGAACTTTGCATTTTTTCTTAACTTGATCAGAAGCATGGGAGGGTTTTGAGGAAGGAAGAGTTTATTATATGCCAGGTAGCATTTAACATTTTATATACATTGCCTCATGAAGCATTACAACCAGTAAGATAAATGTGTATACAGAGCATCCCTGGGCTCCATTTCTGACTCCAGACACTTCTACAGGGCCACTTCATAATGGCCTCCACCAGCTTTGCTCAGACACAGCCTGACAGCATGAGTCTCAGCCTCAACTATCACCCCTCATTTCTTGCCCCAGAGTTTCTTTGACTCCCATCTTGACACATGAAACAGTGCAATTTCAAATGCTAGAGGTTAACACCTGGTGGAAGTCACCCTTAACTGATGAGTGACAGAAGCTAATGGGTAAGTGCTTCTTGTTTTTAACCTTGGTAGAGTCAGTTCGGATTTGGATTTCACAATGCTCCCTTGACATCCAGGTGGAACTGAGCACCAGCCTCATGCAGTACCCTGCACCATAACTCCTCCTTATATTGTGAGTCTGTTTTACATAGTTTCATTCCCCTGTCTTGTGATGCTTCTGTCTGGTATCACAGTCCTCAATGAACTAATTGTATATGCACCTGATACAGCACTTAAAGAAAATAATGTAATTATTCCCCTTTAACAGATAAAGAAGAGATTAAATAAATTGGTCAAGGTCACAATAGACTCAGTATTTGGACCTAAGTTAGCTAGCTCCAGCCTCTGTGTCCTTATCTACTCTACTATGCTCCCTAAAGTACTCAGAATTTGGCAAGGGATAGTACTTTAGGTATGGATGGGCCATCTTTTGGGGAGCAGAAAAATTTACAGGTCAACAATAAAAATGTAGCAGATTGGCAAGAATGAGCAAAGTATCCAAGGGAGCCCAGCTGACTGTGATTCAGGAAAGAGTTCTTAGGGGTAAAGAAATGATCAGTAGGGGCTGGAGCAGGGGCTCAGCAGTTAAAGTGCTTGCTGGCATGCATGAGGACCCAGATTCAATCCCCAGCACCACATATACAACTAAGTGTCAGAGAAACACAAACAAGATGAAAAAATAAATAAAATTGATTCTCTCTTTCTCTGTCTCTCCCTCTATCTTAGAAAAAAAAGAAAAGAAAGGATCAGTACCATCTAGGACTGAAGAAGAAGCCTGAATCCATGGCCCAGGAAACATAATATGCATTATGGCCAGCTCGCACTGCAGGGAGAAGGTAGCAGCAATTCATCACTTGGCTGTACTGGAGGCAGGCCCTGTGGGTGCAGGTTAAACTTCAGGGCTCACTCTGCAAGAGGCAAATGAAGTCTCATCCAGTAGGAGCATAGGTGTGTGTATGGTAATTAATGTCACCTATCTTTTTTAAGGATAGGTATTGTCAGATTGATAAGAAATCCAAAATCACAATAGCTGGTAACAACAGCTCCCTTACTCAGCACTTACTTGCTCCAGGTGTCGTGCTATACACTTTGTATTTGGTATCTATTCAGCAACACCAGGATGTAGATGCAGTGATAACCTCTATTTTAACAATCAGGATTAGAATGGGTAACTCAGCAAATGTCACACAGTTAATAAATGCTGGAACTGGGGCTCAAATTAGATCTGTACGACACCAAAGCCTTTCCTTAACCATTTTCTAGAATGCCTGAGTGACGATTCTTTTCAGGGAGGTAATGAAAGACTTTTGGACATATTTTGGCAAGACAGTGTAGGTAAAATGATTCTGATGCCTGTGTGTACATTCAAATAATTCTAAGAAATAAGTAGGAGATTTCCTCAGTGGTCCAGAAGATGATACAGAGTGAAACTAAGGGAGTTTTCTGAGACCAAAAAAGACAGCCAGGATCTGATCCAAGTGAGACTTGAAGAAAAAACTCACAAGTCCAGAGTACCAATTAAAGCAGATCTCAGGTAAAAGAATAGCTCAGAGATGACTCAAATTCTTGTTTTGATTGAATAATGATGGTACCATTAGTAGAAATAGGAACATTCAATAGGAGCCAGAGGGAAATGGTGAGGTCTGTTTAGATGACAGGTCTTTTATGGAAAACAGTGGTTAATTGAAATGTGGTTCTTGGGCTCAGAAATTGCATGAGATTTGAGACACAGATTTAGCAATCATCCTTTCGATAGTCCCCATGTTAGTCGGCTTTCCGTCATTGTGATAAAACACTTGAGATAATCAACTTATAAGGAGAAAAGATTTATTTTGTCTCATAGTTTCAGGTACTTTGGTCCATGGTCACTTCAGGCTGTGGTGAGATAGAACATTATGGTGGTGAGCTCTTGGAGGAGCAAGGCAGCTCACTTCGTGGCAGATTTGGTAAACAAAGACAATATCCCCTTCAACAGGACTCCCCCACTTACCTAACTTCCTCCCACTTGGCTCCATCTCTTTAAGGTTCTACCATCTCCCAATAGCATCTCAGTTTGGTGACTGAGACTTAGGGGCATTTAAGATCCAAACATTAACCATCCCAATAGAACCCAGAGAGGTGGGATCCAGTCAGCTAGAGAAACAGGTCCTTCCAGCCCCTCCAAACCCTCATGCAGTGGGCCTGGATTCTCCATGTCTCTTGACCACTGTTTGACTCCCTTATTAGTCCAGACTTCTACATAGATTTTGAAACTGCTCCATCATTTGCAAGAAGAGATTCACACATACCCTGTCTTTCTCAGTTTGGATTCCAAGCTATTTGACTGTGGGGACTATATCTCATAGTTCTTTTTCTTCTATTCCACATGATATTCTAGTAGGTTGTTAGCACAATACTCTATTGAGTTTTTCATTTTTATAAGAATAAATTCCAAAATGCAACACGGATAATCATTCCCCTTCAGTTCAGGGCCATTCAAAGCAGAAATGTCTAATTCAAAATCCTCTCCTAAAATGCCTTCATCTCCTTCGTTTTATCCTCAGACTTTGGCAGGCCTTTCTCCACCCTTAACCTTCAATTTCTGCTTGTAATCAACATTTGAGTCTCCCACCTTCCCTCTCCAGTTGCTAGCCTCAGGCAGGCGAGACATAGGAGCTTTGCAATTAAATTCTCCCCTCCGGCCAAACTGACCCCAAACTGTATTTATGAAATTGCTCAAGTTTATTGATTGTGTGGTTTTTGTTTCTGCATCTTCTGAAGCACACAGGGCCCTCCCTCGCAGGCAGGGGTGCTTTGCTTCACTCCAAAAGGTGCTCTCCTTAGGGCTAGAAAACTCAGTGGCCAGAGAGGAGCTTAGCCTTTTGTCCTGTCAGATCTTCAGGTCACTTTGACCACCATACCAGGTTTATCACTGCCTATGGGCAGTTCAGGGCCCAGCTAATAGGAGGAACATGAGAAGCAAATCTACAAAACACCCCTACTCCCTGTCCCATTGACACCATCTCTGCTGACCGTTGCCTGCCACCCTCAGTTCAGCATCCAACCATCTCCATCTGTGTCAATCCTTCAGCACAGTGTGGGATGTGCAGTGCCTGCTTATGGGCTAGACCCAAAATTATCTTTGCAGGATTTCATATTGAACAAAGCAAGGTTATTTCTTCCAAGAAACACCCATGCTACTGGGAGAAGCTTATAAATAAACAGGAAACCCTAGTAGTGCATGTAGCTAACGCATCATTAAAGGGGAATACATGGGAACATTGTTGGTACCTAACTCATTGTTAAGAACAGAAAAGATCTCTTAGACGATATGATAGAAAAAGTCTCTTGGATGCAGGGACATTGTATTCATCAGGCCCATGAGGCTCACTGCTCAATATCCCGTGCCCATGTCACCTTTAGAAGTCAATGAAAATTAAGTTTATTTTAAAATTAGAAGAATAGATGCACATAATATTAATAGGTAATGATGAATTCAGTATGAAGTACATGCATCTTTGTAGCAGCAGTTGCAAAACATAGTATTTATTTATTTATTGGTGAAGGCTTCATAAAAATGAGGTTATCAAGGCCAATGGGAGACACAAGGTGGTCCTACCAAGATGATATAACTTCAGGACACAGTAGAAGGTATCTAGGTAATATAGGAGGGGTAGAGTGAACTTAATAGAAGAGGGACCAGCAAGAGTGTTTATCAAGAATATCAGGGGCTGGAGCAGTGGCTCAGTGGTTGGAGCACTTGCCTGGCATGCACGAGGCCCTGGGTTCAAACCCCAGCACCACATACACAACTAAGTGTCAGGGACACAAAGTCCAGATGAAAAAATAAATGAAATTGATTCTTTCACTCTCTCTCCCTCTCTCTCTTTAAATAAATAAATAAATAAGTAAATGGTATCGGCACCCCAGTGATTACAGGGAACAACTGGGAAGTGGGAAGTAGTCAAAAGATTAGAGTAGCAGGGTTGTTGTAGCACCTTATCTGCTCTATTAAGAACCTGGAATGAGCCCCTGTGCTCCTGTTCCTCATGCGCTCACTTAACCCGCCACACTAAATCAAAGCTTGCAAATTGTGTACCTCCTTCTCTCCCAGCTAATACTCTCCGTAAAATGTAATCTAGGTAACTACTACATGCCAACATGTTACTGCCCAGGAGCAACTGTCTATGCCATCTCCTATGTAGAAATTTGAATGTCTTAAATTAGGGAACATGCTCAGTAACAGGTGAAGGAGGAGGTTTGGAACTAGGAGGGATCTGGGCTTTCACTGCATCCCTCACCCTTCAACATGGCTGGAGCCGTTTGGAAAGACTGGTGATGGGTCAGCAGCGGCTATTCCCCTTCTGTTTACAAAGTGCACAGAGGTCTGTTCAATCAATAACCATTTTTGAAGCATAAAGTCAGGATAAAAGAACAGGGAAAAATGTTCATTAATGCAGAAATACAAGAAAGAGACTTCCCTCACCTCCTAATGCATGTGTCATTTAAATACGCTCGTGAGAGGTGTTCATTATTTTCCCCATTATTCAGAAATGTGCTTAAAAGACCCCTCAAACAGCAGTGTGCCATCACGTTGTTTAAACATATGATTTGTTAAATCACTACCCTCACAGCCCTGGAGCTCAGGGGTTATATTGTCTTGGGGAGTACACAATTTGGGGGTCATCCAGCTGCTGAGAATTGTCTCAGCAGTTCCCCCACCCCATCCTGACAGTTAATAAGGATCAGCTTTTGAAAAACAAGGTCAAAAGGAGGACTAAGTGACTCCTGAAGCTGGCTGATGTTGTGTGAATCACAGTTGCCCAGTGAGGACAGACCCCGTCCTTCTCAAAGAGCCTATGAGACAATGGCTTGAGCAGCCTACACTGGGGGTATGAAGGGGGTTTCCAGAAGGATCCAATCCTTGACTTTTAGAAATACCTTTCTTTAGGAACACTTATTTACATGAGATGGGGTCCCACACAAGCGTGTGTTGATCATGAACATTATCAAAGAACACCTTTAAACACCTGTCCCCAGGGTGATTATTTGAGAAATGCCCCTGGCAAGCCACTGATTATAGAAAATCAAACTCTGATGCATTCATTGATTTGAAGGGAAAATAAGAATAATGGGGAAAATGTTTCAAACTTTAAAAATAACCAATTTATGTAAATTTAACAAGAAGGCACCTTATGCATAAAAGGAAGTATGTCTCTCCATTCTCTCATTTTGGGTGTAGTGGCTGTCACCACCCACCTACTCACTGCCTTTTCTGTCCCCACACACCAGTCTTCGCACCTCATCTCTACATAGCCGTTTTACAAACATATGAAATTTTTTAGGAAACCAAAGATTAACCCACAGAAAAATACATAAAGACCACCAGGCAGGAAATCACTGAACACCACTCTTTGTGCGTTTGTGGACCAGTGTGGAAATCTGCAGGTGGTGGCTATTGTGTTGGGACAGAAACTGCTGTCACCACTGAGAGTGGAGTCAGGCCTCAGATGATACCTCTTCTCGGAATCCCTTCATATGACTAATGGTGCTACAGATCCACAGAAAGCAGGTTCAAGCTCTCGGAGATAATATCAATTTCTCTCTTTTCTTAATCCCCTCTATGCTGTCTGCAACCAAATCCCAGCTATTCTTCCCTGGTAATCATTTCTCACATTCATTCTTGCCCACGCTGGGCCTGAAGATCTGCAGCAGCCTTTTATCTCTTTCTTCCTTCCCACTGCCTGGCAGTCTCGACGTTTCGTAAAGTTCAGTGTGTTCAATTTCCTGTCATGCTATGGTGGGCAAACCGCAGAAGAGCTCAGGCTGAGCCTTCCCAACTCCTAATCATCTCCCTTTGATGGCCCTTTCTCCAGCATGCGGTGCCAATTCTGCCTGCAGCTCCTCCCTGTTGTCTCCGAGGCCTGAGCGCACCATCTCCACTGCAAACAAGAACACAGACATCCATAGAAGAAGCAGCCACGATTTGTGGGCATAGTTCAATCTAAATTCAGACTTCAGAAAGAAACCACCCTTCAAAAGAAAGGGTTGGAGGAGCCCAGCTCAGCTAACCACACAGCCAGTTTTCTCCTAGGTCACAGAGAACAGTCTTGCTCTTTCCAGCACACTCTTCTCAGCCATGTGCAGGGTGCATTGGTGCTGGTGTCTCACACTTCTATACCCACGGGGTGGATTTCCTAGGCCCCAGAAAAGGTCTATGTCAAAGATAAATCTATACCTCCACTTTTCCCAGGATGGAAAAGGAAGAAAAATAGCAGTGGGTCAAATTTTTTCAAGTGCGGTTTTCCCGTTCTACTACTTCTTTCAAGATTTCAAAGGCCGTGGTCTCAAGTTTCATGCAGAAATGAAGGTTGAGGAACACTAGTCTTTATCTCTCTCCAGACTAGAGGATGAAGAACAAGGTGAATTTTTTTCCCCCAGAAGTATTAATTGTCCAGGAGATAGCTGATGTCCTGCTTTGTTTTTTGTTTCTGTTTTTGCTTTTGTTTTTTTTTTTTTGTTTTGTTTTGTTTTGTTTAGATAGAGTCAATTTTATTGTTTCATCTGGGTTTTGTTTTGCCTCCACTTAACTGTATATGGGGCACTGGAGCCTGGAGATTGAACCCAGGTCCTCATGCATGCCAGGCAAGTGCTCTACCACTGAGCTACCTCTCCGGTCCCTGATGTCCTTTTTAATGTGAAACTAAATAAGCCAGCCTGGATGTAAAGGAAAATTCCAGGTCTTGGTGTGAAATTGCAAAGAAGCACTCCTCCTTCCCTTTCCTCTAGAAAAGAAAATCCCTCCCTATACACATCACTGTATCTTCCTGAGAAAGCATTAAACTAGACCTGAATTTCATTCCTAGCTTTTCATTATCTTTGGCTGGTCATTTCACTCCTCTGGTCAATGTTTGTGTCCCTCTGTCAAATAAACGAAGTTGGAATATAAGATTCTTTGATGAGCTTGGATTCTTACAGTGCCATGACCTTTCAGAAGCTGCTACAAGTCTCTTTACCAACTGGGTCCTGAGGCTGTTGGGCAGCCCCATGAACAAAGAAACATGTCTCCAGAAGGTTCCTGCATTAACCAACCACAATGGCGCTCATGTTAGGCTATCAAATTATTGACTTCTGATTTTAGATCCCACAAGAGAATTGGAGAAATACAATATTTTCTCCTCTAATAAAAGAAGAAATGATTTGTTCCCTAGTTCATCATCAATCCTAGCGTGTTTTATATAAATGCCCCTAGAAAGCTCACACTTTCACTCCTTGCCAAAACTGGCTGAGCTCCTGGCTGGGGCTGGGGAACAGAGGAAGAATTACGAGTGTGGTTGAATACTCTGGCATGCATGACGCTGAAGCAGCTCGGAGTATCAGTAACATGTAATGACAGCCTCCCATCTGTTCTCTGGAACTCTGCATCAGAGCCTTCATCAAGCTGGAAATCTGGAAGGAGATGAATGCAGGGGGCTGCTCAAAAGCCACACATGAGCTTCAAAGTACCTGCAAACATGGATTCGGCATGGGGAGGCTGCCAGCTGCAGAGTTTAGGGAAGTGGGTCAGGAGCCTAAAAGGGAAGGGAAGAATGAAAAGGAACCTCTCCAGCTCCAACTCAAAACCCTCTGTGTTTTAGAACAGGACATTGAGCATTCCTTAACAATGAATGTCTGCCCAGAAAGAAGCAACCACTGTCCAAACCCCATCTCCATAACAAGACAGTGATTTTCCCAAAGTCCATTGCAGCAGAGACCCACTGGCAAAATGGGAACTGAAAATCTGACAAACAAGAACCTCCAGCACTCCTGCTCATAGCTTGTGTCTGTTCTTGTGGAAAGAAGAGATCGGCCGCTGGGAAGGGACAAGATCTGAAGCAGCCTACCTCCTGACTTGGTGGCATTTGAGAATGAAAGAGAACAGGAAACGGTCTAGGTCCCTTTCAAGGGTACTGAGCTAGATCTATGTGAGCCCCCAGAAGTCTTGGATATGCGCTGCCCAGGGAAAGCAAGTGAACAGAATATAATTTTCCAGTTGCATTTTGAGCATTGACTGCCAGGAGCACCCAGGCACCAGCATCTTTTACTGCCTGATCTGGGAGCCCAGGTCTGCTCCTGTTTGCCTCAGGCAACTGATTAGCTGGCAAGAGAACTTATTAACTCCCCAATTTCCCCCTAGTAAAGAGTTCCCCTCAGGGGACAAGAGGGGGACTTTTTCATGGATTTGATAAATGCTACTGGGAATCTGAGATCACAGGCTTGGGATAAAAGAGGAATGTGAGCAGATTACCACATTTGTTGAGGTTGACATGTGACCTGTGAGAAGCCCAGGGGCAGAAAGCAGTCAGGCTCCAGTCTGGGCCAAGGAGAACTTGCTGGCTGCAGGCTTCATCCTCTGTGTCCTCATGATTGGCCTGCATAGGCCTTCCCACCTGCTGCCTGGGCTCATGGGATTTCTCCAGTCAGTCCTTCCCATCTTTTTCACCCAAAATTAAGGCCCCCGGGATAGATCCCTGAAATAAGAAGTAAATTAATGTTACCTAACACTTGAAGCTGTGGCCAAACATTCCTCTGAATGCATCTCTATCTAGTCAGAGGGAGAGGAAGAGCATATGTATACGAGGCCATTATGGAATGAACCTAAAGAAATTTCAAGTAAGGACAGAATATAAAAGACAAGATGTGAAGTGTTGCTATGGAGAGAAGTGCTTGGGGGTTTGACCTGGTCACCAAGAGCTCAGAGGAGGGGAGACTCAGGCAAACATGCAGGTGCTGAAGCTTTGATTGGGGAAGGACAGGGGTGTCCCAGGAAATTGGCAGAGACTTAATCAGGCATGATACCTAGTCATTACCCTTCCTTCTATCTTTCCAGAATTAGCAGTTAGATGATGTAGATCCAAGCAAGACGTCTACAAACCATAACCACTGAACCATGACAGAAAAGTCCTGAGAACCAAAGATAGTAGTTTCCCAGAAGACCCTGTTAAGTGTGGGTCCCTGAACCTGCAGCACCAATGCCATCTGCAATTTGATTAGAAATGCAGAAACTCTGGTCCCACTCCAGATTGGCTAGATCAGAATCTGCATTTAACAAATCCAGGAGATTCCAGGCATGTTAAAGTTGGAGCAAAGAACAGGCCCCCAGACACCCTGCCCCAGGCTCCAAGCTGCTCTTCTCTGCCTTCCCAGCAGGGAAGAGAAAGGTGTCTGCATTCACAGGGTCAGAAGCTCTCAGTGCCCTGCAGCAAGTCTCTGAATGCAGAGCTCCTGGGCTGGCCTCTCCCCCGCTAGCTTCTGTCTCAACAGACGCCCTCCAACCCAGCCTCGCCAGCTTGAGAAATGGGTTTCCTCACTCTGGAAGTCCTGCCTTTGGGACCCCACCTCAACTGCCACAGGTATAGCTTCTTTGTATACAACTTCCCTCTTAGATGCAGGACTGGCAAGATGACAAAAGCAGGCCATTTTGAGGAGAATCAGACCTGAACTTGAAGAAAAAAGAACTAGGGTCAAATGTATGACCTGGAACCACTCACCATTTCTTCAAGCCTCTACCTCAAGTGTAACTCATTCGCAGATATTGAGTTAATATCTAAAAAATTACTTAGAATTATTACTAGCATATTATAATTGCTGCATAAATGTTTGCTTTATAAATAAAATAAAGCACATAGCACAGTAGGTGTTAAAAGCAAGTGCCTAGTTACATGTTTGCTGATTTTACATTTGAAAGCCAATAAGATAAAAACAACATGAAAGCGAAGAGCAGAAGGAAGAGAGAGAGAAAGAGAGAAGCATGAGTCCCAGGGACTTGGTGGCCAGAGTTCCAGATGAATGATTTTGGGATGTTGGGTTGGGTGAACGGGGCTGCAACCTGATAAATGGGGACAATGGGAACAATATAGAAAAGATTGGGAACCAAGGACACACAGCAGGGCATAACAAGATAAGCAGACATACCTGCCCTTTGGTCCCTGTCAATCACTCACCAAGCTGATGATACACTGATCAGTGTGAGGGGCAATGGTACCAATCTGTACTGGATCTTAATGCATCAGCCCCTGGTGAGCCAGGGTTCTTACCATGTCAGAGGTGCAAAAGAGAAGCCACACTCTGGACCCCAGGCACACAAACGCAGCTGCAGTTGAATTGCCTGGCTGCCCAGAGGCAGTATGCTATTCTTTCATGGTCCTCGCCTTTCTCATGTCTCTACTCTGGAAAGGCCAGCGCTCAGGTTTCATTGGAAACTGCAACCTTTCCTGAAAGCATATGTCTATACCTCAGAGGTCTTGTGCCATTCCTGACCTAGTCTATTCTGACACTCATCCCATGTGTATTTATCAACAATTGCTTTCACTCCGTGGTCCTCTACTAAAACTTTTCAGTAGCCCCTATTCATACTATTAAAGGTTGAAGCCACTCTATCTGTGCTTGCAGCACTCCGTGGTGACCCAGAAAGGCTCCCTTCTCCTCAGTCCTTGCTGCATAGTGGTTGCACGCTAAGGACTCCATGTACCTTATCTCACTTTGTCTATCCTCATGATAATCTGAGAGCATGACTCATGAAGTTAAGTGATTTGTCCATTGTCACCACCTAATAAATTGCATAGTCGGAGTAACCGATCTGAGCGTAAACCCTAAGACATGGGCTTCTGCACCTGTTTCCCAGCATGTGAGTCATAGAACATAGTCTCGAGGTGTGGTAATAAATGTTATTACCAAGAATAATCTAAGCAGGGAAGGAGGAGTCCAAAATGTATATTTGAGAAATTCTATGCTAAATTAAGATGTTTCTTTATTGAACAACTTCTCAAAGTCCTAAAAATATAGGAAGAAATTGTGAAGCTTGGAAACAGGACTACCACTTAATTAACTGCGTAATGCTGTCCCCCCTCACAGTGCAAGTCTCCAGATTGGGGTTCTCACAATGCACTTAAGAAAAATTTCTCTCTGCCATTTTATCACTTACCATTTTTTCCCCTACAATATATACCTCCTTCAACGCCTTCAGGCCTCCTAGTCTCCTCCCTGTATCATGAATCGTTCCTGCCATTCATGCCTTGCCTCCATGCCTTTGAACATTTACTCCTTTTCTCATTGGTATGCTTTTGCCTTTCAAAAATCTGTACAGCCTTAAAGACCCAAATAGAGCCCCACCCTGCCATAAAGTTTTCTTGCATGCTCCAATGTTCTTCATTGTGTGTTCCTCTCTGATTCTATCAGACTTAAAATTTTACTTGGATATTCTTTAGTTTACTGATATCGCCACTCATTGTTTCATAGATGATTGCCTTGTTTCTTCAATTAGGCAGGAAGTCCCCTTAGGATAAGGAGCATATCTTGCACTCCTCTATTGCTCATAGGGTTCTAAGGAATAGGAAATACAGTCATGTCTTGATGCCCCTGAGGAATGGGTTCAAGGACCCCTGTCAATACCAAAATCCGAAGATGCACTGTCCCTTACAAAAATGGCATAGTATTTGCATTCAACCTATGCCCATCTTCCTATATACTTTAAAACGTCTCTGCATTATTTATAATACCTGATACAACATGCAAATAGTCATTATACTGTATTTTTAAGGAATAATGACAAGGAAGAGTCTATATGTTCAGTACAGACGCAATTTTTTTCTGTTCATTGGCTTTTGAGCTGTGTTTGGTTGTATCGGTGGGTGTGGAATCAGCAGATATGGAGGACTGACTGAACTTCCTGGGGACTTGCTATTGAACTATGCATTACTGAAAACAGACCTCAGATCCCCCTCCTGGGTTCCAGCCAGCTCTGAGAACATAAGATGGGTGGAGGGTAGTTCTGTTTCCATCCTCATTTGGTTCCCATCTGGGGCAATGTCACTGTCCAGAGTTCTGGAGAAGCCTGTCTCAGAGCAATGTGCTCAGGCTTGCCAGGCTTCAGGAAGCGTTGGGAGGGCGGCAATGAGTCTACTGCTTTAGGAAAGAAAGAAGGGCATGCCAGGGGACCCGGGTACAGCTAGAACCAGCCAAACTTCCCACCCGCATCCTCCAGCAAGTCAGGGAAGGACAATGGCCTGCTACACAGCAAACTCCCAATTACAAGCCAAAAGGTGGGGAGGAGGATGCTGCAGCCTCTAGGATCATTGCCCATTAGTAATCTTCTCTTCTTGAACTTCAAGTCTCCTTCTATGACTCATTGTGTCTGTCTCTACCTGTCTGTCAATTTGCCTCCCTTTAAAAAAATAACCTGAATAAAACACAGAGTAAACTGTCTCCCTTTCCTCTCTGAGAGCAGAGAATAAAGCAGTCACATGTCAGAGGCACATTTGCAGGTTTTATTTCCATCAGCAATACCCCCCCCCATAATTGCTATAGAAACACTGAATCCCTTCATTCCTTTGTGCCTGCTGACAGATTTCACTTTAACTTACCCTCAGATGAACCTGACCTCAGCTCAGTGCCAGCACCAGGGATGCGGAAGGGTAGGTCAAAAAGCACCTGTCCTGTTCATGCTGGATGCGCTCTCCCTTCCCCAAACATAACTCATTCTCATCCAACTGAAGGTGCAGCACAGAGTTGCAGAAGTCAGGCGTGATGCCACCTGCATGGGGACACAGACAGCAGATGCAGTTCTTGAGAAGGAGCAGCCCAGCCAGGAAAGGGTGGGCATGCTCTCTGGCAGGCCTCCAGATGTGCAGCATGCCCATGCACCTGAGGGCTGGCCTCACAGAAGGCTTCATTTGGATTTTTAGATCCCAGACCTCTGAACCACCCAAAGGAGGAAGAAGAGGCAAGCAGTAGCTCTCCTCGTGCATCTGCCCATCTGGCTACAGGAGTGCTTTTTGTAGGCTGTGGCAGTAGAGAACAAAGCAAGCCCCTGCAGGTCCAGCTTCTCCATTCCTGCACCAAATGCCTTCAGCTCCTGGAAGTGAGCGAGGCCAAGAGAGCCTGCTCGTGTTGTGCATGAGTTAAAATAATGGCCTGCTGCCACTCCTGCTCAGGGACTCTGGCACCCAGGAAAGAGCTTTGTGAGACTATAGGGACAGGGACAAGTTGGTTGCTACAGCCACAGTGATATAACACAGAGGCTCACAGTGCGCAGAGACCAAAAATTTTCCTAAAAGCTTTTGCATGGAGATTTGATTAAACAGAGACTGGTTGACCTGTAATAACCCTGACCCTTTATACCCTTGGAAGGATTTTGTTCCAGGCGGTGTAGACTGCCCAAATACACAAAGTATGAGTTATGCATTTTTAAAAAATATTCAATAAATCCTGAAATGGACTTTTAGAAAAAGGAAAAATAAAAATAATATAAACTAAGATGAATAAATATTAACAAATTGCTTCCTCTCTGTGGCAAGAGGAATGCGAGGCAGATCTAATGACTGTCAAAAGATAACATCAGCATTGAATATTTCATGGGGCAGTGGAGGAGGACCTCAGAGATGGGATCATTCACTCATGTGCACAGTGCACAGCACTTAGAGACCTACAAAAGCTGCAGAAGAATGACAATTTTCTGAGAAGGAGGCTAGATTTTCTAGCAACTTTTTTGGAGTGAGCTGGCATATGGTGTACAGAGTAAAAGCACATTTACTAAGCTATGACTCTTTGGCATATGATATATGTGTATATATATATCAATCATCCCTACCAAGTAGCTCTTACTATGCCAACTTCCTTGTTGAGGAGACTGAGCCTTAAAGAAATTAATGTGTTGCACATCAGATGTCTGGTAAATAAATGGCAAAGCTGGAATTCAAATCCACAACTCTCTGGACTCCAAAGTCGAGCATTACCCAATATGGCTGCTAGGCACGTTTCTCACCCTTCTTTCCTTCCTGCATTATTTTCTAAGCTTTGAGTCACACCTATATGGCTGAATGTAGACCCTCCATTGACTTAGCATAGGGCCCAGCATCTCACACATAGTAGATGTTCAATAAATATTTGTCGCATTAGTTTGAATTTTCAGCCAGAGAATAAAGTAACTCTGCCCTCTTCTTATAGGTAGGTGGAAATCCATGAAATAAATCCCTCCTCCAGGGATAGCTACCCAGTGAACCCTGAATCCCTGAGAGGCAGACAAAGTGACACTATCCTCCCAATTATTATTGCTATCAGTATTATATAGATGCCCAGGGCTTGAATGGCTGATGCACAAGAGAAAGACCTGGCAACCAGTAAGCAGTTCTTTAGCAACATCCCCACTTCAGCACCTTTTCTTTCATGGGGGACCCCCCCAGGGACTGCCAATCACACCTCTTTCCCCAAGCACAAAACTCACTTAAAACATTTTTTTAAATTAACAAATGGAAGAACGTGAACAGACTTTTCCCAGCCTCTTTGTCACATCCCCACCCAGACAGCTAAAACGTTTCACTTGTCAGTCAGCAATAAATACCAGGTTTAAGCTTTGTACCGCACATCCCCAGAATAGACATCGCTAATGGCCTTGATGGCAACCCTGATTTCTGAAGCATATGTGAGAACACAAGAGAAGGGGAGGCTGCAGAGAGGGTGGCCGCTGTGGCGTCTTTCTTTCGGGTAGCCTCATCTTCTCAATTCTGGTTCTATTTTTTTTTTTTTGCCATTATCTTCTAAAAGTTTTTGCAAGTGTCCACAATACTCTCAGTCATGAGCAGTTCTAGCCCCAGGGATTAAGAGAAAAATAGTCGTGCCTTCTTCTGACAGCTTGGCTTGGATTTGGGAGGGCTGTCTCAGCCCTTTTAAGGGCCCAGGGGAGGCCATGGTGCTTAGAGACATTCTTGCTGTCCCCTCAGAGGCAAGCAGATGCCACCCAGGCAAAGGAAGCACTCACTTTCCTGGAACCTGAGTGTTCGGGCTCAGGCTGCAGGAAGTGGGCTGGGGAACCTAGATCTGCAGAACACACGGGTTGGTGCTATGCAGGAAGTCTATTTGTCTGAACAATCGGTGGCCATTTGTTAGGCAATAGCTGGGGCTGGCTGCTCCTTCCCTTAAAAAGAGGAGGTGAAAAAGAGGTGGAGAGTGATGGACAACTAGGTAGTCTCATTCATAGGACCACAAGTTATTGACATGATATTGTGTCTTAGATAAATAACACCCAGTTCTACCTTCAGGGAGCCGCAGTCTTGCCCTCCTCCAGTCCACTGATCAGATTGCCTACAAGCAGATGTCGTTGGAAGGACTTGAGCATTAATTACATGATCCTGAACATGGGAAGCTGTTATGGTTTAGATATGAGGTGTCCCCCAAAAGCTCATGTGTGAGACATTATAAGAAAGGTTAGAGGTGAAATGATGGGGTTATGACAGTCTTAACCTAATCAGTGAATTAACCAGGTGGTGGCTTTAGAGAAGTAGGGTGCAGCTGGAGGAAATAGGTCACTGGAGGAGTGCCTCTGGGTATGTATTTTCTTCCCTGCGTGCAGAGCGCTCTCCCTCTCTCTCTCTCTCTCTCTCTCTCTCTTTCTCCCTTTCTTTCTCTATCTCTGCTTCCTGGTGGCCATACTTTTCCACCACAATGTTCTGTCTCCTCTTGGGCCCAGAGCAAAAGCAGCAGCCATCTATGGACCAAGGCCTCTGAAAACCTGAACACCAAATAAACTTCCTCCTCTATGTTGTTCTCATCAGATTTTTTTGGTCACAGTGACAAAAAAAGCTGACTAAATCAGAGGCACAATAAAAAGAAACGGCAACACTCTGTCCTATTCTTTGAGTCCTATTTTCTGAGATTTTTCCCTCAAACTCAAATCTACTTTCTCTGAAATCATGTCCTACTCACATAAACCTATTCGCCCAAGCCTCCTCCCTACAAAAATGCATGGCTCTCCCCCATCACCACCTTACTGTAGTCTCTAACCCTGAGCAGCCCACAGCTCTCCTCTTAGAACATGTCTATGCGATCTGCTTCACGTTGTTTATTAAGGTTTACTGTGTGTCACTTGCTGTTCTAAGTCTTTAATGGGCATTAGGATGTAGATAATACAAATATCCCAATTTATAGATGAGAAAACTGAGGCTCATCGTTGCTGATGAACTTTTCCCTGTTGATCACTGAAGGCAGAACCCCTGGCTTAACTAACTGTCTCTCTGAACCTGCCTTGCTTCTTATCCTGACCCCTCTTGGTGACAAAGCTCCACCTCTTCTTTGCATAAGGAAAAATATCATCAACTTCCTGGCTCCTGGAAATTACAGGTGTAGATATGCTTCGCTTCCTCCCTTCTCTTCTTGCAGAGAACTGCAAGTGAACTTGACCAGCCCGGTCAAGGCTCAGGGGGAATTTGTACTGTACCATGTTCTGTGGCACTATCTACTCATTTGTGTGATTTTTCTTGACCTCTATCAAGTGTATACCACTGGATGACACTTACACACCCTGGGAAAGAATCAGATTTCTGGGGCTGGAGCAGTGGCTCAACGGTTGTGGTGCTTGCCTAGCACACGTGAGGACATGGGTTTGAACCCCAGCACCACGTACACAACACAGTGTGGGAGCAACGAAGGCCATGTGAAAAACAAAATAAAACTGATTCTTTCTCTCTCTCTCTCACTGTCTCTCTTTTAAAAAAAAAAATCCTGATTTCCCAGAAGTCCTGTGACTCCTGATGCAGAATCTGCCCAGACCAATGGACATTCCACACAGAGTCAGATTATGAAGTCTTATTTTTAAAGGTAATAATAAGATCATTATTTTCACAAACCCTGATTTGACCCCATACCCTCTGGGGGCCTGCATCCCCATTCTCTCCAGAACATCAACTTTAATTTAAAGGCCTGTCAAAGATCTTTGAAGGCCTAAATCTTTTCCTTCCAGCTGGTCAGCGATATTGGCATATTAATCCATTTAGTAATTATGCGAACAAGCTCTGACCATGTGTTATTGAAAATTAAACTATCAAAATGTGTCCAATCAAATCGCTCAATTTCTCAATCCCATTGTGTCATTAGATTCAACACAAAGATTAATTACAAAGCGGTGGGCCAGGTTCACCAGATGTTCAGCTGACACCAGTCAAGGTACATCTGTTTCCCACCTTACAACTGCAGACTCAGCCTCCACAGTTGCTGGACTAGTTTGGGGTTACATTAGCCTAAACACGCCTGGTATTGACTCCATCAAATGCTGCTGTGCCTCCTGCTCCTTGCAACTGCTATATAAAAGTCACTGTCAGCAGATGGTCCCAAGAGAATGACAATCCAGTGAGAACTGCCCGCCAGCTTTGAGATAAGGAAGGAGGCTATTGCTTTGAGAGGAATTAAAATGACAAGGACCGGAAGTCACAGATTTGGGTTCTGTCCCAGAATCTCTGGCCTTTTCCCTCCTGGTGCAATGTCTTGGTAAACTGCTTTTTCTCCTGGCGAGGCAGCGTCACCACCTGTTGTGTAAATACCACCCAGCTAGAGCACCCAGTGCACACAGAGCAGAATCCAACCATAATGCAGAATGGCTTTTATCCTGGATCACCACCACTTCACGGATACATTCCAAAGACAAAATCAGATTTGCCATTTCTAACTTTCTCAGCTGTATAATTGAGGAAGCAAAAAATGCCTATCTTTTAGGGTTTTGAGAATTATGCAAGAATATACAAAAAGTGCCTAGCACTTAGGTACTTGAGTTATACTAGCCAGACTTCAGTTCCTGCTCTGTATTCCACTAATTGCAGGCTGGATGACTTTGAGCAGAAATTGACCATTTCCAAGCCTCCATTTACTCATCTATAATATGAAGATGGTAATAGGATCTATCTCAGGTAATACTAAATTATATAATTAATGTCAGTGTGTAGTAGATTTCCTGGAAAATAACAAACATTAAATAAATACTCAGAAATATTATCATTGTTATTATCATCATGGAATATACAGTAGCCATACAATAAATATTGATTTCCTTCTCAACACTCTTCTTTGCTTGCCCCACTTCTATGTTACTATACCATCCCCAGAGTTGAAGGGATGTTAAGAGAGATATAATCTAATCCCCTTTGTAATATAGACATCTATTCCTTCTCTCAACATGGCAAGAGGAAGAAGTAGCGATAGCACCAGCAATTATAAATCCAATTGCTTCCTTAAGAGTGTAGACCCTGGACTAGGCCCTGGCCAGTGAGAAAGTTGGTCTATTATCATGTGTTAAATCCACATAAGGTGTAATGCTATACAACATAATCATTTTTTAGAGATATTGTGGGAAGGGGAAAGGAGGAAAAAGGGTGGGTAATCGGGGGGCACCCCTGGGGGTAATTGTAATATCTAGAATCTATACACATTTTATATTATTTTATTAAAAAACTTGTATGGTTGTTCAAAAATTAAAAAAATTTTTAAAAAAAGCTAAAAAAAAACCAAAACAAAACAAGAGTGTAGACCCTGTTACATGAAAGGTCTTTTTAATTGAATATATTAGGACATGAATTTGGGAATATGAACTAAGAATTGGTTATTCTGCATGATAGAGAAAGAAAATAAGGGCATCTCAAGAGTGAGGTCAGGAGGGAAGGAAAAGGAGAAGCATGGAGAAGTAAAGAAGATAGAAGACCAATGTTCCATAAAATTATTTTCTTCTCAAGGGTCACTTAACATATTAGTGTTTCCCACCAAAAATTTGATATGAGTTGATTTCTCAGAATCCAGGAAAAGAGTTGATTTCTATTGATAGCTTATTTTAGTAAGCTTTTCCACCACTGTGACCAAAAGACCTGACAAGAACACTTAGAAGAGTTTATTTTGGTGTTCATGACTTCTGAAGTCTCTGTCCCCACATGGAAAACTCCTACCTGGGCCTTGAGGTAGGCAGAACATCATGGCAGAAGTGGGTGACAGAGGAAAGCAGTTCAAAACATGGCCACCAGGGACCAGAGAACGTTCTGCTCAACAAGTACAAAATACAAACCCCAAAGGCACACCCCCGGGGACCCATCTCCTCTAGTCACACCCTACCTGCCTATAGTCACCACTAACTTAATCCCTATCAGGGGATTAATTCACTGATTGGGCCGAAGCCTCATAATTCAATCATTTCACCTCTAAATCTTCTTGCATGTTTCACACATGAGTTTTGGGGGAAAACTTCACACCTAAACCATAATAGCAAGATAGAGCAAAAATCAGATGAATGGATAACAGATTTAAAGGAACAGGGAACCAAAAATTATATATCTCCAATGGGTCTGTCTTAATGTTCTAGGTTATTCAGTAACAAAAATTCTTAGGGGTGTAGCTCAGTGCTGGAGCACTTACCTAAGCATGTATAAGGCCCTAGGTTCAATCTTCAACACTGCAAATTAAAAAAAATTGAAGCTTCAAACGACAAAGGTTGACTTCAACTTTGGGAAATGTAAATAATTATAAGGAAAGGTTGGGTGCTACTCTAACCATGAGAATAAGCTGTGTAATCTACAAATCCAACAGAAGAGCCCAGTCTAAATCCAGAAACCCTAATGAACTAAAATTCAGAAAACCACAAGGCCTTCCTGGAAAGAAGAGACATATGATGGTTTTTGTCACCACAGAACAATGGAAGGAAGAAGCTAGTAAAGGCATGTTTAAGAAAAAACAACCAAAATTTCAATGACATTTTAAAGGTAAAAAATCAAATTGGACTTATGTTATAGAATCTATAGAATTCCTAGAAACAAAGAGAGTCTGAACCAGATTCCTCTCTTCTCCTCCAGCCTTCTTTCTTTAAGTACTCATGAAGAATACTGAGGGTGAGGTCAGGATAACTGTGGAACTCTTCATGAAATGTAGACAAACAGTCTACTGAAGTCTAAAAAGCTAGACACCTAACACAGCTCTCCACAAATTTAGATCCCAAGCCCTGCTAGATCTAATTAAAGCAACAACAAAGCCTTGATCTAGCTTTACTACAAACTGTATTGACTTGTTTTCCCTCAACACATATACACCAGAAGTCTGACAAAATGGAGACTGCCATATTCTTGGAGTGCAGTGATCAATTTCATGTGCCAACTTGACTTTGTGGTGAGTGACCAGACATTTGGCCAAACATTATTCTGAGCGTGTCTGTGAGAATGTTTCTAGATGAGATTAACATTTTAACCAGTAGAACTAGTAAGGCAAATTGGCTAACCTAACGGGCATGGGCTTCATCCAATCAACTAAAGATCTAAATGGAACCAGAAGCATAAGAGGGTACTGCTCCTGCCTGGTATATTAAACTAAAAGTTGGTCATGTCTAGCCTTTGGATTCAGACCAAAGATCAGCACTTCTTGGGTTCTGAATATTCTGGCATTTAGACTACTACTTAAAGGACAGTCTCCCCTGATTCTCAGGTCTTCAGACTTGGCTAGAATAACACTAGGGCTTTCCTGAGTCTCCATATCTTGGGACTGCTCAGCTTCCATAATTTCATGAGCCAATTCCTTTCTAGAACAATGATTGATTGGGGTTGGATTCTCATCATGAGGCTTAACTGGAGAAGGATCCACTTTTAAGCTCATGTGGTTGCTGGCAATATTTAGTAACTTAAATTCTGTTGGACTGATTTATTCTGTCCTTCAGCCAACAGTCAGCACAAAGCTAAGTCCTTCAGTCCAACCAGAGGTAAGTAACTGAATTAGCCAACAACTACATAAGCTTTGAAATGGATCCTTCCTTAGTCAAGCCTTGAGATAATAAATCAGCCCTGACCAATAATCGTGATTGAAGCCTTGAGGTGAATTCATTTAAGCCTTGACCAGACCCCTGATCCATAGAAACTGAGCAATTGATGTGCTTTAAAAGTATGGTAATATTGTTATGCAGCAATAGCTAACTAATACACCATGCAAACACTAAACTTTTATAGAAGCCGATGTTGCTATATTAAAATCAGATAAAGCAGTTTCAAGTTGAAAAATAATAGTGACAATGAAAAATACTTTACAAAGATAAAAGGGTCAATTTATGTTATCAATTTGCCATAAGACATAGCAGCCTTCAATGTACATGTGCTCAATAACCAATGTTACAAATATGTGAACCAAAAATAGAGTAAAAAAAATTGGCAAATCTACAATCATAGCTACAAATTTCAAAACCATTCTCTAAGTTATTGACTGAATAAGTAATCAAGGTAGCCAGTGAAGTATTCTACCCCATAAAATGATTTCTGTAAATTAGTGCCAAATAGGTTTTTGGTAGCAAACAATGCATAGTAAGTAGATATGTACTAAAAGAAATATTAAAGGAAGTT